>NIPM01001144.1:0-26725 GCA_002738285.1 Holacanthella duospinosa | reverse complement strand
TTTAATTTTATAATCAAAAATTCATTTTTTGTGGTGTCAAAAAGAATTACCACACTTGGGAAAATTCCATTTTACTTAATAAGAGTAGCTTTTATTTAAAAATAAATAAGTTAAAATAATTGCTTGTTAGTCAATATGTATACAGAAGAAAAACGAAAGGAAATAAAAAGAATAATGTGAATTATAAGAGCATTAGAGTTGTGTCAAAACTGTCTAATGTATCAACTAAAACTGTTAATAATAGTATCAAAGATAAAGAAATTAGGCTTGAAAATATAACGGGGAGACCCTAAAAATTAACCGAACGCGATACTACAAGAATATAGAGATTTTGCAAGGCAGAACTTAAAAAAGGAAATATACTAAATTCTAATACAGTCAAAAAAAACCTAAAATTAGACGTTTCTCAAAGTACTGTTTCTAGAAAACTTAAAGAAATAGGACTACCTACAGTTTCGTACAAAATAAATTACCATTAAATAGTGATCATATGGCTTCCAGGCTCGAATTTGCCAAATATCATTTGATACAAAGAACTGACTTTAAAAAAGTCGTGTTTAGCGATGAAAAGCGCTTCAATTTTTATGGTCCAGATAACATTGGTAGCTTTTTTTATAATGAAGGTGATAAAATACTTGGGCCATCAAGAATTAAGCGCCAAATGGCTGGTGGAGGGGTCATGATTATAGGTGCCATATCAAGTAATGGAAACTTAAAAATCAAAGTAATTGAATGAAAATACAACTCAGAAAAGCATATGGAGGAATTAAAGAACATAATTTTCCCTTTTTGAGATAAAGAATTAGGAGAAAATAATTGGATGTAGTAGCAGGACAATGAAAAAACTCACACCGCCCATAAAGTACTTGATTTTTTTAACTCAGAAAAAATTAATAAAATTGACAGGCCAAGTTGTAGCCCTGATATAAACACAATATAAAAGGTCTGGTCTATAATGGTATCAAAAATTTATTCAAATAACCAGTATTATAGAAAGGAGGAGCTTATTAAAGCAATAAACAAAGCTGCATTGAAATTGAAGAAGAAACAATATTAAATCTTTATGAATTAGTTCCAAAGAGATTAATAAAAATAATAGAGTCAAATGGAGCTCAAATAGATCATTATGTTGATAAATAAACTTTTATTTTTATTTAAAAATGGAATTTTCCCAAGTGTGGTAATTCTTTTTGACACCACAAAAAATGAATTTTTGATTATAAAATTAAATGATGATTTTATATTTAAAACTTTTTAATACTATAATAACTTAAATTTATTTCTTTATATATCTGATTTATTATTTTTATTAAAGCCCTTCTCATTATTTCTATAAAGGTGTGTTAATTCTTTTTGACGAGGAGTGTAATGGATTTTGAATATTTTACTACTGGTTGGGTTNAGTATGGGGTTGCTTTTCTGCTCAAAAATTAGGTCATCTTGTTGAAATAATAGGAAAAATGGATGCTAAAATGTATACAGATATCATTGATAATCATCTTCAAGCATCTGCTTCTGAAATGAGCCTTATTAATGATTTTATTTTTCAACAAGATAATGACCCAAAACATACATCTAGAGTTTTTAGGTCTTATCTTGAAGAAAATAGAATTTTTACGCTACCATGGCCAGCTAAAAGTCCATATCTTAACCCAATAGAAAATATATGGGACGAACTGGACAGAAAAATCTCTCAAATTAAAAGGAGAAGCTTTAGTGATTTTAAAGAAGCTCTTTTTGAAGAATGGAAAAAAATTGACCAAGAAGTATTAATAAAGCTTATTAAAAGTATTCTTAAAAGATTAAAACTAGTTATTGATGCAAATAGTGGTCCAATAAATTATTAAAAAGCTTTTTTTTAAAAAATTAAAGTGGGAACTTAATTTTGGTGTTTCAAATTTTTAAAATTGTTACTTATTTTTCTTAATTATATTTATAATAATACATTTTGAAAAAAAATTTATAATAATATTTATAGTGTTTAAAAAGAGCTTTTAAATGATACATAAATGAACAATATTGGTTAAATATTTTTAAAGTTATATTTATTTATTCTTTTATTTTATTTTTAATTTTAGGGTGGGAACTTAATTTTGGAGGTCAGTGTATTTATCTAATATGATACAAAAAATTTCATCATCGATTTCTTTTTTTCGATCGCCTATAATGAAAATCTAAACGCACAACGTATCATTCATCTACGTTTTGTTGTAAAACATTCTATCGATGTATATTTTAGTTTGTTTTGTCTAGAAATATTTTTAATAGATGGATTGTTAAAGAATTGAATAAACATTATAGATAAACAGTTTAAAATTCGTTTGATCATCTGTAAAAACTGGCAAAGTTTAAAGCTTTGTATTTGTGGTTTTTAGCTGCATTTTGTAAAAATTCCAACAATTTCAATTGTCTCAGTCATAAGTTTTAAAATAATTAAAGTATACTACTAATACTATAATTGAAAATATGAATAGTTCATTTTTTATCTAACCATGTTTACTAACAAAATTAGATCGTTATTTTTGATAATCTATAGTAAGGTGTGGTCCGTTATTACTGTCCAATTTTATAACTTTAAATACAGACAAATTATGTGATTTTTGAATCACATTAAATAAACTTTATTAAATTAAAGCAATAAAATTTCAATATATTTTATTTTTAAAGAATGAGAACGATTGAAAATCAAAACAGGGCAAATGCAATCTGCCACTATTAACGAAAATATTGCTTCTAAAAAGACGACTTAAAGAATAAGTACAAAAATTATACATAAGTCTGTAGAAGAAATAGGTACTTTTATTTATAAAAATGTCCTACTAAAATAATCACTTCTAAAGTCAAAAAGAAAATAGCAAAATGTCCTTCCACATATTTCGAGGAGAAATGTATATAAACACTTTAAAAATAAAACATTAAATTAAATATATTTTATATATATATCGTTTATTTTTAAAATAAACATCACGTTTCTTATTATTTTAGTATTTTGACAGGAATAACGGACTACACCTTAAAAGGTATAAATTTCCAGTAATACAGAGTTTTCCTTTCAATTTCATCTATTTTCGCATCTATTTCGTCAACCGATTTTTTGACCAAAAAATCGAGGACTCTTTTGGATCAATTTCGTTTATTTTCGCTTCAATTTCGTTTTTATCAACGTGGATCGGTTCTTACTTTGATTTTTTCGGATCAATTTCCTTTTTTTTCTCATCAATTTCGTTTGTAAGATAATTTACAGCTTAAAATCGTTAATTTTTGCTGAGTGCAATTTATTTGCATGATTAGTTTGCACTACTAAATTGCTTTTGATTTACTAGCTAAATGGCTTTTAATTCCCTATCTAAAATAACTAAATAGCACTACCATAAAATTTAACTGCTCAATTATTTAATTCACTACAAAGCCTCAACTTCCTAATCAATTAAAACGCTATAAATAAACAAGGAAAACTATATTAAGGTAATTAATTAATAATATATAATAGATACATTAGTATATCATTACAAAATCTGCTAGTATAGAGAAGCTATTCATTTTGAAAAGTTTGTTTTTAAGAGATTCAATTGACCAAAAACATAACAAGTAAATCTAATAATTAATAAATAAGTAAAATCTTCTATTTTTTATATTCGTTTAACTCAGTAAATTTGTAAAGATCATGGATTAACGTAAAAGCATATATTAAGTATATATAATTAATAAAAGTCAAATGTATTTTTATATTACTTTTTTAAATTCTCTGTGCTTTAACAGAGATTAGGTGGTTGGGATTAGCTTTTGAGTAGTGGGCTCTTGCATTGAATAGTGCAATCTGCGTTGAGTAGTTAATAAATGCATTGAGTAGTGAATTCAGCAAAAGTAGTACAATCTGTTTTGATTAGTGAAATTAAGTAGTGACCGAAATACACAATCATTTTTTCTGTCTTGATATTAAAATATCAACTAAATAATGAAATTCTCGTGAATAAAATAGAGATTTAATGATTAAAATTAATAAATTTCTTCTCCATCCAAAGAAAGGTTGATGTATCTTTTCATATTTATGTAATATCCATCAAAGTCTTCTGTTTTAAATTGAGAAAGACGAGAAGTCATAGAATTGACTGATTCATCTTGATTTTGAGGATTGCACGCCCTAACCAATCTCTTCCATTTGCTAAAGAAATTTTCAATTGGATTTAAAAAGGGACTGTAAACAGGAAGAAACACCAGTCTATGTCCAGCCAAACCAAAACTACTTTGAATTGTTATATTCTTATATTCTTATGGAAGGATACATTACCCATTATCACAACGCAAGGTCCAGGAGAATTTTGCTCTAAAAATAGAAAAAAATTATTAATGTAGCCAAAAAACTTCACTATATTGTACAGTTTTATATTGACGTCATATTAAAACATCGAACTTTTGTTGAAACAGGAGCATAAACTCACATTCTTCGATCTAATAGACTTTACTGTTAAGATTGCTGGTTCTCCGACTATACTTCTTCCTTGACGAGATCGCATTGATAAGCTAAACCCATCCTCGTCAAGAAAAAAAATAGTTGTCTGGGTAATCCTCTTTGATTTTTAGAAACTCTCTAGCATAGTTCTTAAGTATAATCAAGGTTTTTTGATCATTTTTTCTTTGAGGAACCAGAGGCAAAAGCTTAAAGCTATAATCTAATCGTCTAAGGTTATTATATATCGTTGTAATGCCAAATTCTACCCCAAATTTGCCTTTGATTAAATCGCGAAGTGATTTTAAGGTGATAGAACAATTTTTATCGACCTCATTTTGAATAAAGATTTTGTATTCTTCAGTCATTAATACTCTCTTCGCTCCACCTTTAGCACCTTTACTCATCATACCTGTTCTTTCAAACTTTTTGATTATCGACTTAATTGTAGTGATTGATAAACTTTCGTATGATGCTATAACCTTCAAGTCATCCCCTCTTTGCATAGCATTGATTATTTTATATCTCCTTTCGTTGCTGACTTTATTATATTTCCCCCTTGATGTTCTTTCCGATCTTCTGTTGTTAGCATCAATTAGACTTGTTTCTACATTTTTCAAATCATTTCTATCCATTTTGTTGCTCGGACTTTGATTCATTAAACTACTGAAAATATAATTGGCAAGGTTATCGTTTTCCATTTTAAATTAATTTTCAAATTCACCAATTTATAATAAAACATCATTTTTAATTCCAATATTAATCGCGAATGTCATGTTTTTAATACTAATGTAAACACGAAACCGAATCGAGATTTTTATTCTAATTCAAAAAAACCCCTCCTTAGTATAAATTTATTTTAAAGCATGATATATAATTTCATACTCAAGAAATATCAAGACAAGCAAAAATTAACGATTTTAAGCTGTAAATTATCTAACAGACGAAATTGATGAGAAAAAAAAGGAAATTGATCCGAAAAAATCAAAGTAAGAACCGGTCCACGTTGATAAAAACGAAATTGAAGCGAAAATAAACGAAATTGATCCAAAAGAGTCCTCGTTTTTTTGGTCAAAAAATCGGTTGACGAAATAGATGCGAAAATAGATGAAATTGAAAGGAAAACTCTGTAATGCAGATAGATTTAATGAAAATTTTACTATTGTTATCAAAGCTACAATTAGCTTTTATATACCAAAAGAAGTGAATTTATATATAGATAATTGTATCAAAGGTCTAAAGATATCAATACAAACTAATCATAAGAAAAAGAATTACGTAAATCATAAAGGTATTACTTATAAAAAATAACGGGATTTTAGATGAAAATGATGGTATGAAAGCATTATATTCCTTCACAAATAAGATGACATATTTTGGAAAAGTATATCATATTGATAGACATGGTGTCAGGTATGAGACTGAAGAAATAGATTTTACAATGAAGAAAATATGTTCGAATCATTGTAAAAACAAAAATGAAATGAAGAAATTATTGAAAAAATTTGGCATGTTTGAAGGAGAAGTAAAGGTTTCTTGATGGATTATGCTTTAACTAGGTGGATACAATCCGTAAATAAAGACTTTAAGATACATAAAAATGATTTGGATTATGACAAACAATACCTGTTGAATATCAAAAGTGAAGGTATAATTAAGTTGACCAAAAAAGTTAAAAATACTATAAGGAAAAGTTGTAACAAGAAATTTGATTATTTCAATCTGGATCTTTAATATGAAATAAATAAGTTGCTTTATTTAGAAGAAAGTAATTGATTAGAAAAAAATAAATGTTTATATCAACACTTGATAATTTATATTCATAAACAAATACCTCCAAAGACGTTCTTTTCTAATAAGATTTAGTTCCAAACTTCAATCATTTTAAAAGTATTTTGTTTATATTCAAAAACATGATAAAAGTTTACAATCTAATTTTTATAAACAATTTGAAAATTCTAAACTAAAAAAGTTGAAAGAAATTTCTCAGAATGGTTATTGGAAAATTTAGAAAATGTATGAATTGTTAACGAAAATAATCAAGAAGTTAACAGAAATGAGCCATAATAACAAAGAACATGAATTAGAAATAATCATAGGTTCGATATCGATATTAATTGGTTCCATTTTATTGATTTATGGTAAGAAAATATCGAAATTGATGATGTTTATATTTGGCGCAGTACACTGCCCGTCAAAGGTGATTCAGTGTTTGGGAAATTCGAACTTAAATGGTAATTCATGAATGAGTAAGACTTCAAGCAAGTCAATACTCATATGGTAGATAGATACAGCCTTTGTCTATAATATATCCAAGTATTATAGATATGTTTTAAATATTGATAGAGATATGATTGCTCAAAGTTGAAAGTAGGTGATTCAGTGTTTTGTCGAATTTTTTAAATTTACAAAATTTTCATTCTAGAACATTCTAAAATCTGCAAAATTGTTCATTTTTGTTTTAAATCCTTAGTAGAAGGTATTGAGACTTATTTTGTATGACAAGAAGAAAATTGAAACAAGAATTAACGAACTTGCTTTAAATGGAAAATCTTCAAGAAAAATAGCTGAAATTGTTGGAGTTTCACAAGCAACAGTGTCCAGAGTAATAAATAGAGTTGAAAAAAATACTCCAGATCCTATAATAGGTCGTCCTCGGGTCTTAGATAAGTATGATGAAAAATATATTGGAAGATTAGCAACAAGTGGTAAATGCTCCACCTCTACAGAAATACAGCAAGAACTCAAGACCTATGCAGGAATATCAGCCTCTTCGAGTACTATACTGCGCACATTAAAACGTAGCAACATCGTATCTGGATACAAAAAGAAATGCCCACAATTAAAAAAATCTCATCATCGAGCAAGATCAGAATTTGAAAAAACACACAGAAATTGGGAAAATAAGGACTGGGATATGGTTATATTTTCAGATGAGACTAAAGTAAATGTAAAGGGATCTGATGGACGTGATAGAACTTTCAGAAAAATCGGGGAACCACTCAGAGATCACAATATTACTCAATCAAAAAAATTCGGTGGTGGATCAATTATGGTTTGGGGATGTATGCTTTCATCAGGTGTTGGGTATCTTTGTAGAATTGATGGTAGTGTTAATGCTGAGATATATGTGAGTATTCTGGATGACGAGCTGATGTATACAATTGACTTTTATGGCTTGGACAAATCTAAAATTGTCTTTCAAAATGACAATGCGTCCTCTCATACCGTTTCAAGTATAAAAAATGGTTCAATGAAACGAAATAAAGGTAATGAGATGGCCTGCACAATCTCCTGTCCTTAACCCACTTGAGCATCTATGGGGTCATATGAAAAGAGTGCTAAAAATTCGACCAACATGTAAAGACAAAGATAAAATTTGTGAGAGAATTCAAGATCTATGGAACAATATTTCAGCTGAAGTATGTCTTAAGCTTGTTAGATCAATACCTAGAAGACTCGAACAGATCAGAAAAACCAAGGGTGGGCAAACAATCTATTGATTTTTCATTTTTTAAAAAATTCGTCAAAACACTGAATCACCTACTTTCAACTTTGAGTAATCATATCTCTATCAATATTAAAATAAGTCTAATATATTTGGATAAGTTATAGATAAAGACTGTATCCATCTACCATATGAGTATTAGCTTGCTTGAAGTCTTACTCATTCATGAATTACCATTTAAGTTCGAATCTTCCAAACACTGAATCATTTTTGACGGGCAGTGTATTGGGTGCTTATTTTGTTTATAAAATATGGCAAAAATATAATGATTTTATACTCTATATTGAGATGAAGAAATTATTTGATGAAAATTACATATTGCCGACCTTTATGTTACTATTTGCCCTTATTGTGGGCGTTATAGCGATTTACTTGGTCAAGCTTGACTTATTTATATTAGGTGGTCTTGTCTGTGGTTTTATAGTTAAAATATGCATAGATAGGATTATTCTAGACCAAGTTTATAAAACATCACCTTATTAATATCATATATAGTTGGTGGTATATTCGTTTTATTATTAGAGAATATAGCTTATGTAGTTTGTTATTCGATAATCGGTTCTATTTTATTGATGATTGGTTTAGATGTCTTGTTCGGTCAGGTTATTTGAATTTTGTTTATAGCTTTTGTGTTCATATAATTGAGGAAAATGCTCTGTATTGGGCATTCTTTGGTGTAAATATTATATTGGCTGGTTGTGGTATCTTTACTCAATGTCATTCTCAACCTAATAGTACTAAATAGAACTTGAGGTGCAAGAATAAACTAAATAGTTAGAATTCTTTTTATAAAGCTATCTTTCCAGATTTGTTTGTTGGCGCAGAATTTCAAAAATAAATCCAATATTCACTCTTCAAGTGAAAATACAAAAAAATCATTTAATAAAACTTTGAAATAGAAAGTACATTTATCTATAAGCTTGATATAGGTTTCACATAAATATAATTTCGACTATCTTTCTAAGCAATAAAAGAATAAGTTCGAATGGTAAACCAGAAAATTTAAGCCCATCACGAAAAAAATTCTAAAAAATATGGCACAATATTTTTGAAAAATAATTTATTCTAATTGGTCGAGAAATTTTAGTTTCTTGAATGCATAAAATAGTAAATAAATTCAAGTATTTACTATCCATAAAATAACTCTTAGCTATATTTCTTGCCATTTTAGTTGCTTCCTCAACTTATTTTCACTATGATGCACTAATATGGCACAAAATTTTTGAAGCCTCGGTTATAATTCTTTCATCATAGTGAAAATACGTTGAGGAAGCAACTAAAATAGCAAGAAATATATCTAAGAGTTATTTTATGGATAGTAAATACTTGAATTTATTTACTATTTTATGCATTCAAGAAACTAAAAGTAGAATAGATTTATGTTTCAAAAATAAACTCCCATATGGCACTTTATTTTCGTTCAGAGTAGTCCCTTTTTGATTCTTTGCTTAACTCAACCAACTTTTTAATATATCTAGATTATTATCATTCTTGTTCAACCAATTATTTAATAAGTAAAATGGGGACTACTCTGAACGAAAATAAAGTGTCATATGGGAGTTTATTTTTATTCAGAGTAGTCCCTTTTTGATTCTCTGCTTAATTCAACCAAATTTTTAATGAATCTAGATTATTCTCACTCTTGTTCAACCAATTATTTAACAAATAAAATGGGGACTACTCTGAACGAAAATAAAGTGCCATATTCTAGAATTATAACCGAGGCTTCAAAAATATTGTGCCATATGATAAGTTTAGACCAAGTAAAAGCATTCTTCGAGGACTTGCTAAAAGGCACTCAAGCTACAGGAGCAACTTTAGTAAAAGTCATACCAGAATTTCAAATCATAGCAGCATGTGGAACAATTCTATTAGGTACGATTTTGCTCATTTATGGCAACAAATTATTCAAAAGAATGTTATTTATAGCTGGAGCCTTAGCAGGCGCTTTTCTTGTGTACGAATTTAGGAGCCTTATTACCAAAATAACGAATATGACGGCTCAGAATCTATTATGTATCTTGATGGGTATATCTGCTGTGGTCTTTGGTACTTTAGCCGTCTACTTAATCAAAATTGGTTTATTTGGTTTAGGTGCTGTGGCTTTATGTTTTGTTGGTAAAATAGTGGTAGATTATAATGACATAGAGAAGTATAAGTTATTGATCTTCCTTGGGACGGGTATTGTTGGAGGCTGCACGACGCTTTATTTGGAAAAGACGGCTTATGCTATTTGCGCTGCCATCATAGGCTCCGGTTTTGTTATGTGTGGTCTCGACGTTTTTCTTCAAACTGGTCATATGGAATTTATTAAGCATTTCACGGAAGATCATAAGATTGTTGCTAAGGAAGAGTATTGGATTTTACTTAGTTGTAATGCGTTGTTGATCGTTTTCAGTTTGGGCGCTCAATATTGGTTTTCGAGAAAAAACAAAACCAAATCAGTTGTGTAATGACATGGAAGGAAATTTTTGAACATAATTTTTTGGTTGAAATAGTTGGAAACAAAATATTTAAATATCATTTGGTTGAAATGTACGTAGAAATTTTTCATTTTTATCAACCAAAATAGCTTTTTATTAAAACTTTTCAGCCATAATTCTTCAAGAATTTACTCATTTGGGATAAAATTTTCGAAACATAATTATATTCTAATTGGTCGAGAAATTTTAGTTTCTTGAATGCATAAAATAGTAAGAATGAAAATAAATTTAAGTATTTACTATCCATAAAATATCTCTTAGCTATATTTCTTGTCATTTTAGTTGCTTCATCAACCTATTTTCACTATGATGCATTAATATTCTAGAATTATAACTGAGGCTTCAAAAATATTATGCTATTTTATTAACCAAATACATTCTAGTTCCTTCAAAAATTTTCTTCCATATTTTCATTAAAGTTTTTTTACTATATATATTTTTTTCTCTCTAATTCACAATTTGGCTGACTCTCCATCACAGATTTATTTAAATGTATACCTTTGTGAAAAATAAATAAATAAAATTGAGTCGATTAAAATTGTCGTTTCTTTGTAAGAACTTACTTCTCAGTGTATGTATTATTTGCTATGATGCCATTTTTACAATTTATGATCTCAGATCATGCATACAAAGAACATAAAGCCTAAAACCCTCAATAAAAAGAGAGGAAGTGTATTTTATTCACGCTTTATCACATTTTTGAATTCTTAGTTGTCTTCACTCTATGTGAGTAAATGTTTTGCTTTTCCTCAGAATTTTATGTCGAAATATTTTAAATTCAAAATGAATGTACCATGGACGAAAATCAGTACTGAAATGACCGATATCTTCGTAAATAACTCCTTGACGAAAAGCAAAGTAAAAACTCTGACATTTATTTTGAAAAGGTTAAATTCGTATCAAAGCACGAGAATTTGATTAAATGGTACAATTGTGGTCCTACAGTATACGATTCAGCTCATATGGGTCATGCTAGATTATATGTTACAATCGATTTTATTAGGAGAATACTAAATGATTATTTCGGTTATCAAATGATGTTTGTGATGAACATTACTGATATTGACGATAAAGTATTCCCGTCTCGCCCTTGACCTCCTAATATCTTTTGTACTAGATTATCGTCAGAGCTAGACAGAATTTTTTGTGGTCTCAGTTTGTAGCTTCGTATTCGAGTCAAAACAACGCTGATTTTAAGGCTTTATTGAATGAGGCTTTAATCCATTTCTTTAATGCCAAATTCAAACTATCATCCCCTTTATCCGATGTGAGTAATATCGAACATGAGTTAGATAAAAGTAATAAATCTAAACAACAAGAAGAAATTAAACTTGGTGATGAAGCTCATGCGAAATTCTTGTTAAGTTATAATGCTTTAGTAATTAATTCCTTTAAATTTTTACCCCTTTTAATTAGAAAAATACCTTATCCTTTTACAAAAGTTCACAATGGAAACTCTTAAATGATGAGTACGAAATTGAGAACTATTTAGAACCAATTAAGGATGTATTAACAACCTACCTCGATCATCAAGTAATTTCAGCGCCCTTCACACTTAATTTTTTGGGTGTATTTAGAAGAGTAAAGAAGTTACTGACCATAAGATATTTCGTAAATTAGCGCAATATTGGGAGGTTGATTTCATGAATGATATGAAAGAATTAAATGTACATTACCAAAATATTGATTTTTGGCTAGGTTAAACCACCTGATGTATTAACTAGAGTTTCGGAATATGTACCAGAAATAATAAATTTTATTGAAAAGATCATATCAAATGGATATGGGTACATTTAATTCTACCAATAATACACGAATTTAGGTATGAAGCCAGTGGATCGGTTTATTTCGATATCAAGAAATTCGATACCTCTAAAGACCACTTTTATGCGAAATTAGAACCGAATTCGAAACTTAATTTTGCTGCCATCTTAGATGGTGAAGGCCAGCTGAGTGGTACCGATGATTTGGGTAAAAAGAGTAGACAAGATTTCGCACTTTGGAAAGTCAGCAAAGTGGGTGAACCCTATTGGATGTCTTCTTGGGGAAAAGTTTCTCATTAATCATTCGTTTATTTTTGGTAGGGGAGACCAGGTTGGCATATCGAATGCTCGGCTATGGCTAGGTTAATACCATCCTACTCTGATTTTTAGTGAAATTTTGGGGGATAACATGGACATTCATTCTGGGGGTATCGATCTTGCTTTCCCACATCATGATAATGAATTAGCGCAATCGGAAGTATCAATCTTGTATTGACGTTTGAGGCTCATCATGAATGTTCACAATGGGTTAATTATTTCTTACATCCTGGTCATCTTCATATTGAAGGACAAAAGATGTCCAAATCACTTAAAAACTTCATCACTATCAAAGTACACCCTACCTATCTGTTTGATTCTTTTTTTTTGTGTAGGAAGCATTAGATAAGTATTCGGCTAGACAATTAAGATTGACTTTCTTGCTCCAACAATGGGATACTCCATTAGATTTTAAACATTCGATTGTATCTGAAGCCATTAATGTCGAAAATACTATCAATCAGTTTTTTCTCAATATGAAAGCTTTTTTATTGAAATCAGCTACTTTACAATCTAATCAAGATGAAGATTTGGATGAATTGCCCAAACATAGTTATAATAATAAAGAAAGAGAGCTTGCATCTAAGCTAATGGATATTCAATTGAAGGTTCATAAAGAATTATGCAATAATTTCAACACTTCCATGGCAATAAGACATTTATTGGATTTGATTTCAGCTGTTAATGTTTATATTGCAATACCAAATATCAATTCTAGTTTGATTGAGAAGATCGCTGCTTACATTACTCATATTTTATTTGTATAAACCCTTTTTCGATTTGATTATATAGGTTTTTGGTCTCATTCCAGGCACTCATAAAGATCCTATTGGTTGGTCCCAATCATCAAATTCTGATAATAACATAAACCAAGTAATTGACCCAAATTTTTGATATTCGGATTTAAAGGATGAATTGGTTATTCCTTACTTGAATGCTTTATCCCAATTTCGAGATGAGATAAGAAATTTAGCTAAATCTAATGATTTTGGTATTCTCCTCTTAACATTCTGATTTTTGATAGATAAGAATAAGGTGTTGGTTATTTGTGATCAATTAAGAGATGTTAGTTTACCTAATTTGGGAGTCTTAATCGATGATAGAGAAGGTTCTATTTCTGAATTTTTATATTATTAGATGGAAAAGGATTGATCAAATTGGTAGGTAAAGAACATATTGATCAGCTGAAATTAGAAAATCAAAAGGCATACTTTAAGTGTGTTGATTGTTTTTAGAAGGTGGAAGAGAAGAATCTCAAAAAATTAGAGCAATTGAAATTATTGGAAGATAAGAAGAGAGAAAGATTTAAAAAAGGTAAAATTGAACCAGAAAATATGTTTCAATCCTCTGATAATTTGAAGCTTTATTCAAAGTTTGATGATCAAGTATTTTAGTTTGATTTTCTGATTGGTAGGGAATTCCTACTCACGATATTGATGGAATGGAATTAGCTAAATCCAAAAAGAAGAAATTAATTAAGGAATTTGAAATGCAAAAGAAGTTATATCAGGAATATTTGGATTCTTTGAATTAAAAACTATCTTTTTTCTCTAACTATAAATAGTTCGTTCTTTGTTTACCTTCATCTATTGCTGATTCATGAAAACCGATAGAATCAATGATTGTATACCAAGATAGACTATATCGGAAATAATATATCTAAAAAGTTCAATATTTCCAAAAAACAATATTGAAACTACAATTATTCAACGGCTTATATTCTAATTTATAGAATTGGATTCACAGAGTTCAGTCCAGATTTTAAAACCAATAAATTGGTTCAAAACAGACAAAAAAGATAAATAAGGCGTACATCGATGTATATTTAAATGAACTTTCTTAGTTTATTATCCTCTTTATATTTTATAAATAGCCAAAATATACAGTCAGGTTCTTCGGATGGATCACCAAATGGTCTTGGAGCAAATATCAACAATCAGCCAAGCATGGAAGGTTCAAACAATAACGGAATGAGTTCTAACTCCAATAAGATGAATGCAGGACCACCTAATGACGGAATGAACGCAGGACCACCTAATGGCATGAGTACTGGATCGAATAATGATGATCCTAGTATAATGGTTATTAGTTCAACTCCTAAAAATAACACAAAATCAACAAAGACTACCTCATCAACTACTACTAGTTCTTCTGATTCAAATAAAGCTTCATCAAGTGCAACTAATAGTTCTAATAGTACTGTAAGAGGTGGCATTGATAATTCGACTGATAATGACTTAACTTTACATACCCGGAATGTGTTCATATCGGTTCTCTTGTTTGCTTATTATTATTAAAATAATCATGCTGATGTACTGCTCCTCTCCAAATTGTGCTTTAAACACTTCGGTGGTATAAATGCTTTCAAAAAAATTTAATCTTGAGATTGGATTTAATATTGATATATAAGTTGATAACTTTAAAAAGGATAGTGATTCTTAATCTATAGTTTTAGATAGTAATCACTTACAGGTGCATAATTTAACTTATCGTTACTTTGTGGACCATTGACTACTCCATACGAAAACGCACATTGATAAATGTACTTCACAAAGAGAAATGTATTATATTCAACTAATTAGATAGTTTGAGTATGAATAAGTTATAATTTATTGTAAGTTTCCTTAGTTAATTTTAAAATCGTTTACAAAAAGAATTAAAAATATTTATCCGCTATTTCTAAACTTATTCGGGTAATTTGGTTTGGTTTGGTTTATTTTCATAGAATTTCTGTTGACTGTAACCATTTTTATTAATAGTTCATAAACATTTATCGTAAGTGTAAGTAGTACATCTAACAAAGCTTTAGTACACGTGTACCACAATTGGAAATCAACTTAATTTACTGCGTAGCGATTACTTTGTAAACCATCTTGGAACTCTATTAAAGGTTACTTTCTTCTAGTAAAATTAAAATATATAGAGAAATCGCATGTATAAAAATAGACAGTCGTTTTTACATTCATTGAAGCGTGTTTGAGAAAAGTTGAAAAAAATTTAATTGCTTTGAATAATTCTAATGTTCCGACTAAAAAGTATATACAGGGTTTTCCGATCAATTTCATATAATTTCGCATCAATTTCGGCAACCGTTTTTAGAGACCGATTTATCTTCTTTATTTCGTAGAATTTTGCATCAATTTCATAGGCTGTTTTTAGGTCCCTCCTTTTAATCGCTTATTCGGATCAATTTCATTTATTTTCGCATCAATTTCGTTAATTGACTATGTGGACTAGCGCCAGTATCACTTTTTCGAATCAATTTCATTTATTTTCGCATCAATTTCGTATTTCACTAATAGATCGACTAGAAGAGGCGATTTAAAAAGATAAATAGCTATTTATGGTCATATAAATGAACAATTTTCTTTATGAAATGGTTTATAAGTATATATAAACAGATAAAGTTACTCAAATATGCCATTACTACATTTTAAACAAACAGAGATCAAAAATGGTTGTATAAGTTATTTTCGTAAAAAAATTCATGTTTATATTACGCCGTTTTACGCAAAAAGGTAAGCGAATTTTAATTAATAATAAATATGCAAGTTAATATCTAGTGCCAAGATTTATATATAATATTTTCTATAAATTAAGCTTTATTTTTAAAGCATATTTGTTTAAATTACTATAATGGATAGCTTACAAAAATTTAATAACCAATAAAGAACAACGGATATTTATCAAATTTGGAGTAATTCTAGGCCACACTTCGGGAATAATACACAAAGAATTGGTTAAAACGATAGGAGAAAAGGCAGATAAATATAATACAGTGAAAAATATGGTTTCTAAGTTTAATAAGGGCCAAAATTGCGTTGAAGACACTAGAGGAGGCGATAGAAGTAATCATTTAATAAAAGAAAATACAATTGAGAAAATTAAAGAATATCTTGCTCAAAGTAGAATCTGATCGTGCCTCGAACTTTCCATGTTAGTAAATTGTAGCAAAGCTACTGTTTATCGGTATTTAACAGAAGATTTACAAATGAAAAAATTATGAGCAAATGGGTTCCTCATTTTCTCACACAGGAACAAAGAGAACATAAAGTATTAGCATGTAGATATAATTCGGAGCAGTTATAAAAACAAAAAACCTAAATAAACAGAACATTTGCTTACTTTATATATGCAACCTCAGTGTGACCAGTCTCGATTTTGGAGAACTAAGGACAAAAGCCCACCACAAATTGTAGCACAATCAAACTATCAGATAAAAAGAATTCTTATACTAGCAATGGATTATAATGGTCTTGCATATTGGAAGCTTTGTGCACCTAAAGAGACGGTAACTTCAGAAGTATATATAGACTTTATTAATGAAGTTTTACTAAAATGGCTACCTGATAAGAAATTCAAGTATCCTATAGTTTTATATGATAATGTAAGACCTCATAAATCAAAGCTTGTAATGAATTTTTTTGATGATAACAAAATCTGCACTTGGTATCATCCTCCATATAGTCCAGATATAACTCCACCAGACTTTTATTGTTTTGGTAAATTAAAGAGGAAGTTAAGAGAAAATGATTATGACAATTGGGAAGAGTTAGAATTACAACTAGAGAGTATTATCCAGGAACTTAATATAAAGGGTCATATGAATGGTATTCAGCAGCTAGCTGAAAGATGGAGCGATGTAATAAAAGTAGAATGTTCATATATATAAACTACAAAGTTTCATTTTTTTATATCTCATAATGAATTTTTTACTTTAACTCTTTGCGTGAAACGGCGTAATATTTAAATAGATATAAGCCTTTAAAATTGAAAATATATAAAAATCAGCTATCGTGATAAAATTTGGAATCGAAAAAATATAAAAACTCGTTATCGTGATGAAAATTTAGATGGAAAATGTGACTATATTTATATATAAACTCAGAATCTAAACATGAACGAACAAAAATACAAGATAATAATTTGGCAAATTATATATTCAGTGAATTTATTGAACAGGTAACGTGAATCATGTCAGAGAAAATAGTCGTAACGAGGTCGATGGAAATCACCTTGTTGATGAAAGCTCAGTCGTTGATGGTAATTTGGTTATAGATGAAACCCCTGTTGTTGAATAAATATCGACTGTAAAATTAAGAGGTAAATATAATAAAATTTCAGATGAAACAAGACAGGATATTTTCTGATTTTTCAAAAAAGCGAAAAAGTTATTGAAATTGCATCATATGAGTCTATTCCTTCAAATACAGTTATATCTATTATTAAGAACTTTAAAAGTAGTAGGAAAATGGATAAAGATACAAAAAGAGATCGGAGAAGTTGTTTAAGAAGTCAAGAACAGAAGAATTTTATGTCAAGCGAAGTTGATAAAAATGCCGCCATTACATTGAAGATGCTGCAAGAGCTTATCTTTAGAATATATGGAGTTAAGTATGGGATAACAACAACTCGCGACAATCTCGTACGCTTAGATTTTACACTCAAACTATTATCTCCTATTCCAGAAAGAAAAAATGATCCTCAAACCATTGAGTCGTGCAGAAATTATGCCAAGGAGTTCCTTCGTATCGAGGAAGAATGCCCAGATGAAAATATATTTTTTCTCGATGAGGTAGGATTCAATATCTCAGTGAGACCTAGGTTGGGCAGAAGTGTGTCCGGAACTCCTGCGAATCTTACAGTCAAGAGCTCCGAAGCAAAAATATCAGCCTCTGCTGCTTCTTTAATAAGAAATCGTTATTTTATTATGATGTCAACATCAAACCATATAATGACGAGTCATTTTTAGGATACATCAACAGGTTTTTTAATTTTTTAGTAGATAATGCTCCGGATAGCTGTGTGGTGATAATGGATAATGTACGATTCTATAAGCATATTAATGTTTCTGCTAGATTCACAGAAAAGTGGTATAAACTGATATTTTTACCAGGTTACAGCCCTTTCCTGAATCCAATCGAGAATTTCTTTTCGAAATGGAAATCTCTCGTCCGTTTTTCCTCATTTTTTAACCAAACTGAACTTATTAGAAATATGACTTCTTGTCTTGGTCAATTTATTAATGCAAATTTTGATGGATAATATGAAAAGATTCATTAACTCATCTTTAGACGGTCAACCAATTGAGTAATTTTTAAATAAATTACATATTTATCATTTAATTGTAAAATTCTATATCATATTAAATCTTTGTATATTATTTTTTTATAATTTTTAGACTATTTATAAGTGAAAATCGAAATCGATGCGAAATTCTACGAAATATTAGGTTGTTGCATGTTTCGGGTAATTTTATAAGGAAAAGTTAGGAATCTCAAATAACAAGCTTCTTTTTGTAGTAAAAATACACCAACTTACAATCAATTTAAGTACATATAATGACAAATTATATTATTTTTTAAATTTTTTAGAATGGATTACGAAAAAATAGTAATTAGAGCCTATATTCGACACTATTGGAAAAGCGGATTAAGTGCGCACCAAAAAGTGAAAAAAATAAACGATATTGAAGGCCAAGCTACCATTAGCAATACTAAGGCAATAAGTTGGTTCAATCGATTCAATAAAGGTGATATCTGCCTTTTAGATAAACCAAAGTCTGGAAGGCCATCTACCATAAACAACGAGTAATTGAGAGAATTGGCAAACTTAAATTGATTTAAGTTGGTGTATTTTTACTATAAAAAGAAGCTTGTCATTTGAGATATGATAATTCTAACTTTTCCTTATAAAATGACCCGAAACATATGCAACAACCTAATATATCGGAAAACTCTGTAAGAACAAAAAATTCTTTTGGAGAATTATCTCAGAAAAATGGATAATAAGTAGAAAGCAGGATTTAGAGCGTTGTGGTGAAATATAGGTGATTCTGAAAAGTTTTTGCTGATAGTTTCTTGCTTTACTCCATTATCAGAACTTGGTTTAGCATCCCTATTGATATTGATCCCAATTATATACATATCAACTGTATCCTTACTTGATTATAAGCCTGAGATTCTTAAAGTATCAGTGGGAACATTTGTCTTTTTCTTGATTGTTAGCTTTTTCTGAGCTTTATGAATCTAGGTGCAGGATCTCAATTCAATGAAAAGTTGGTATATCGGTTTCGAAAAAAGTACTTCATCACGTTAATCTTGAAGAATATAGGATGGTATGAAATGCATGAGACTGGAGAATTATCAAAAGCGTTTAATTCAGAAATAGAGGCTATTAAGGATGGATTTGGAGAAAACCTTTATTGTTGTATCAAGACTATTTACATAGTTACGACTCTCTTCTTTATTTTTTTCAATTTGAACTCTGAAGTCTCTTTATCAATCCACTTGGCCTGTCTTGTCTTCTTCATTCTATTGATTCTTTCGAACTACTTGAGAAGGAACAACGAAAGGTGATAATTAAACTGGCGGTAAATCTGAATAAACTAGCGATAAACGAAAATAATTAAACAGCAGTAAATCAGCTATTATTTTTGCAGTAAATAATAGCGGTTAATAAAATTATAAGTTAGCAGTAAAAAATACCACTATAACGGTAAAACACTAAAATATATATAAACAGATTTAGTCGATTTAAAAAGTAAATAGTTGATATTTAATAATTTAAATGAAATAATAATAGGTTTATTGATAGAATAAAATATTAATCAAGAATAATAGATGTATCAAATCCGGCGAAATTCTTTGGTTTGGGGTTTGATGCCTTAGATGGTCTACCTCTTGGTTTTTTAGCAGAAACAGGCAGACTCTTATCCTCTAATGAATAATCAGCCAATTTCAAAATAGAACTACATGCTTACAGCAATATTTCTTAAGCCAGTGGACACACGTACAAGTAGACTATCGCCGGATTGAAATATTGACCGATACCTCGTAAATAGAATAGCAGTTATCCTGAAAGTCTTTAAATGAAGTGTAGACAGCAGAGAATCGAGAAATATCGGAAACACAAGTTAATTGTGGAGAACCATGCGAATGTACAAAGAATATAGTTTCTTCTGATACCACTTGTTTATATAGATATGTCAATTCTCTTTGCAAAATGTAAGCAGCCTTCTTTACTTTTGAAGGAAAAGTTGGGATTATTTGAAATTCTTTGATTGGATCCAGCTCTGATATAATAATCGATTCATTATTTCGCATATTTTTCAAAGAAATAGCCTATATAAATTAAACAATATATATTACCTATCTAAAGTTGAAAACGCAGCAATCTAATATTTTTCACAACAGAGTTATAACTTTCTAATCCATTGTTGGTTGGGGGATAACTAATTCTAGAGCCCTCATACCAAAAATGATCCTTTAGTAAATATTGAGCTGTAAAGTACTTTATAAAATCTATAATTTTGATATCATTACTCTTCTTCCATTTCTTTATAAGCAAGTCTGAAGCCATATCAAATGGATGGAACTTTTTGAAGAAAAATATTTTTTCGGTTGAAATAGTTGGAAATAAAATATTTAAATATCATTTGGTTGGAATATATATAGAAATTTTTTATTTTTATCAACCAAAATAGCTTTTTATATACACTATGTCGCACGGAAATTCGGACACCCTATTTTTTGTAAACCAAAGCGTCCATTCGGCTTATAAATAAATATGAATAAAAAAATTAGATATATTAAACTGTATTATTTTTAGTATTTATTTATTTATCACTATTTTTTATTAAAAAAGATTGAAAATCAAAAAGGAAATTTATTGATCCAGCACGGAAATTCGGTCATTTTTTTATTCACACAAAACTCAGAAAATATTAGCTTTAAGGAATAAAATATTAGAAAAACAATGACAAATATTGATAATTTTATGTTTGGACATACTTTAGCAGTTAGGAAAGAAAGGTAGTCATATAGAGAGATCGAAAGTTTGACCTGTATACCCAAGTCCACAATAAGCGATTACCTCAAAAGGTTCGAAGAAACGGACTCAATTCAGAGAAAGAGAGACTCTGGAGGTAAATATGTACTTGATAATGACGATATAAGAGCTATAAAGACCATTCATGAAGAAAATCCAAAAGCTGCTAGTCTACGCCACATATTTTGCAACAAACATTTTAATAAATAGCTTTTTAAATAATAAATCAAAAATGATCAAAATAAATATAATAAAAGTATTTATTGCAAACAATAAAAATGATTCAAAATATGAATGCCTATTTTTTCGTTTTTATGAGTTTGAAGTCTTGGTTGTCCAATTTTCCACCAGAAACGTTTAGAATCTATACAAAATTTACCAAATTCTGCGAAAACGACTTGCTTGAGAGACTCCAAATTTTTATTGTAATTATAGAACATCTTTTTATATATTTTTAATGTAACATTATGACCTAGAGATTAATATATATGGAGTCTGATAAGTTTTTATTAATATTAAAAATTTCATGAATACAAGCTTTTCCGATCAATTTCGTAATATAGTGGCTAGAAGAGGCGATTTGAAAATATAAGTAGCTATTTATGGTCAGTTTGCTAATGCAGATTTTGATGGATAGATTCATTACCTTATCCATCCAATTGAGTAATTTTTAAATTACTTACTTATTTATCATTTAATTCTACTAAATCTTTGATATTATTATAATTTTTAGACTATTTATAAATGGATTACGAAATTGATCGGAAAAGCTTGTATTCATGAAATTTTTAATATTAATAAAAACTTATCAGACTCCATATATATTAATCTCTAGGTCATAATGTTACATTAAAAATATATAAAAAGATGTTCTATAATTACAATAAAAATTTGGAGTCTCTCAAGCAAGTCGTTTTCGCAGAATTTGGTAAATTTTGTATAGATTCTAAACGTTTCTGGTGGAAAATTGGACAACCAAGACTTCAAACTCATAAAAACGAAAAAATAGGCATTCATATTTTGAATCATTTTTATTGTTTGCAATAAATACTTTTATTATATTTATTTTGATCATTTTTGATTTATTATTTAAAAAGCTATTTATTAAAATGTTTGTTACAAAATATGTGGCGTAAACTAATAGTGCCCCAAAAATGAACAAAATCTTTTAAGAAAATAAGGATAAAACTGTCTCAGATAATACGATTAGAAGATGTTTAAATAGCCTTAACATATATGCTTACTTCCCTTACAGAAATCCTTTAATGTCGGCAAAAAATATAAGGAAAAGGAGAGAGTTATGTGCAAAGTGGATATTTAAATCTCATAATCACTGGGAAAGTGTTAAATTTTAAGATGAATGTAAATCTAATCTTTATACTTTAGATGGCTCTTCATATGTATGGCAACCTCCATCTAAAAATCTTGATAAAAGTATGTAAAAAAGCCATTAAAATTTGTTAAAGGTAGTGTGATGTTTGGGGATATTTTTCTTACAAAGGAGTTGAAAACTTGGTCTTTATAAATGGCAAAATGGATATATATGGTTATTTGGATATATAAAAGTACAATTTAATACAATCAACAAATAAAATTGGACTAAATAGCTTCGTATTTCAACACGATAATCACCCCAAGCATACTTCTAAGCTCATTGGGAAATATCTTTGGGGAAAAGAAGTCGAAACTTTTGTTTGGCCAAGCCAAAGCCCCGCTTTGAATGCAATTGAACACATCTGGGCCTTATATGAAGAGAGGGCTGAAAGGGAAAATTTTTGATGATCCAGATGAGTTAAAATTAGAGCTACTTAGATTATGGAATAAATTGCCCGACAATTTTATAAAAAACTTTATTAAATCAATGCCTAAACGTGTAAAAAAAGTGTTACAAGCTCGTGGGAAGTATAGTAGTTATTGATTTTTGAATGTCCGAATTTCAGTGCTGGATCAATAAATTTCCTTTTTGATTTTCAATCTTTTTCAATAAAAAATAGTGATAAATAAAAAAATACTAAAAATAATACAGTTTAAATATATCTAATTTTTTATTCATATTTATTTATAAGTCAAATCGACGCTTCGGTTTACAAAAAATAGGGTGTCCGAATTTCCGTGCGACATAGTGTAATTATTAGGGCGTTCCAAGCAAAGAGACACTCGAAAGAAATTAAATAAAAAATTTACTATAAAAGATTAAAGTTAAAAATTACTATATTTATAGATACGAACCTTCTGCATCTATTACACTTCTCCATCTTTCGGGTAACTTCTGGATACCATTCATAANTATTTATAGATACGAACCTTCTGCATCTATTACACTTCTCCATCTTTCGGGTAACTTCTGGATACCATTCATAACCTTTAGCATTAAGCTCCTCTTAACGTGAAAGATCGACTTAAAGATCAAGTACGGTTAGTAGTTAAATGTTTTCCTTTAACTTCCTTTTTAATTGCCCAAAACAATTGAAATCAGGTGAGCTAATATCAGGGTTATAGGGAGGATGATCCAAAATCCCAATATTTTCATCAATAAAATATTGCTTTATAAGACTTGATTTATGCAGCTTAGCATTATCATGTAATATTATAGGCACCTTGAATTTCTTATCAAGTAACCATTTGTCTAATAATTCGATTAGGAAGTTTTTATAGACCTCTGCAGTTACAGTCTCTTTAGGAGCAATGAGCTTCCAATAAGCAACACCTTGAAAATCCATTGCTAACATTAGCATTCTCTTTCTTTCATATTTAGATTGAAGTACAAATTCAGGTGGGTCTTCATTCTTATTTCTCCAAGATCGAATTTGGTCACGTTGGGGTTGCATGTATAAAGACACCCAAGTTTCATCTATTGCCAAATTTCGATTAATCAAGTTATTTTGTCTCGATAAGAGTTGCATATTGTTTTTACATGCTAACACTCTGTGTTCTCTTTCTNGATTAATCAAGTTATTTTGTCTCGATAAGAGTTGCATATTGTTTTTACATGCTAACACTCTGTGTTCTCTTTCTTCATCCGTGAGAAAATGAGGTACCCATTTATTTGATAATTTTTTCATTTGTAAATCTTCTGTTAAATATCGAATACTTTTGTTTTACTACAATTCACCCGCATGGAAAGTTCGAGGCAAGACCATGTTCTAGTTTGGGCCAACAGTTCTTTNTTGTTTTACTACAATTCACCCGCATGGAAAGTTCGAGGCAAGACCATGTTCTAGTTTGGGCCAACAGTTCTTTATTTTTATCTATTACATTTTCTTTCTTCGAGATATCACTTGTATCGCCTCCTCGACTATCTTTAACCACATTGTAGCTTTTCTTAAGCTTAATAACTAAAAGTTTTGCTGTATTTAGTTTATAAGCACTATTTCCAACTGACTCAACTAATTCTTTATGAGTTATCCCAGAACTGTGTCCCAGGATTACGCAAAATTTGATGAAAATCCGCTGTTCTTTATCTGAAATTGAATCTTTAATTTTTGCAAGCTATTCATGATAACATTCAAAATATAATTATTTATAAATAAAGCTTGTCATATATGTAAATTAATTTAAAAGTCTTGATATTATTAGTATATTATTAAAGGAATGATTAAACAAAATTCGAGTGTCTCTTTGCGGGGAATGCCCTAATATTAAAACTTTTCAATCATAATTCTTCAAGAATTTACTCATTTTATCAACCAAATACATTATAATTCCTTCAAAACTTTTCTTCCAAATACTTTGTTAGAGGAAGAGGTTTGAAGCAATTTAATATCCTTTAGAATTTCTCTGGTTAAGATATTGCTCACTATTTAAGTCTAGTTTCGATATTGTTTTCCACATGAAACCAACACTTGAGATGAATTTTATAATTGTTGAATTGATCATTAAAAGCTGCTGAATCACAATCTGATATAATAATTGTAGGTTCAAAGATATAGCCAATATTATTTAATCCAGAAACCAATGAAGAGAAACAAAATTCATAATCCTTCTGTGATTCGCTTGACAAAAGAATGCTATGGGATGAAACGACCTATTTTTATCAGAAATTCCAGAAATAGCTGCAGGTAAGCCATCGCAGTTCAAATCATGAGTTATATCGATATGAAAGGACCCAGACCAGATCATATACCTAAGCATCCTACGAGTGGATACATCAGCTCTCATTGTATTATCTGTGTCATTAAAGCAATATCCAAACACATAAGCAGTATCAATATCTGTTGGAATCTTGAGATTATCATTACACCATTGAATAAATTGACCAGTTGGGAATGTTGACTTTTTCTTTTCAGCATTTAATTTCGCAAGATAATTATTGATCTGACTTCTATTTTGCAGCTCTTTTTCACCATTTATTTTAAGTTGAGATAGTATGGTTAATCCACCTGTTATTCCCCTATTTATATATTCATCAATTTTACCTTTCATATATTTACTTATCCCTCTCATTGGTCGACCACCATAGTGTATATTCTGAATAGTTTCATAATAGGCCATGTAGTATTACTCGAATTATAATAGATCTTTTTCTTAACAACGCATCCTTTACCATGATTTTTGCAGTAGTAAACAACTGTATCTCCATTTTTTTGATTCGTTGCAATAACCAATCTTATATCCATTTCCAACTCTTAATAAAGAATCTTCTTTATTATTGAATGATTCTATTAACTTCCATTGTATTACTTTGCCTCTTTTTGCTACAGTTTTTCTACATTAACTTCTACTAGACCTTTTTCTATTAATTCGTTTTTTATAATCTCTCCGTTTTGCATTTGATTTTTGTTTACAAAATCCAGAAAAAATTTGATCAAGCGATTTTATTGGTTTAAAATTAATATGGTACTTTATTTTCGTTCAGAGTAGTCCCCATTTTACTTATTCAATAATTGGTTGATTAAGAATAATCTAGATTCATTAAAAATTTGGTTGAATTAAGAAGAGAATCAAAAAGGGACTACTCTGAACGAAAATAAAGTGCCATATATTTTAATTTTACTAGAAGAAAATAACCTTAATAGAGTTCCAAAATGGTTTACAAAGTAATCGCTACGCAGTAAATTAAGTTGATTTCCAATTGTGGTACACGTGTACCAAAGCTTTGTAGATGTACTACTTACACTTACAATAAATGTTTATGAACTATTAATAAAAATGGTTACAGTCAACAGAAATTCTATGAAAATAAACCAAATTAGCCAAGTAAGTTTAGAAATAGTAGATAAACTTTTATAAACCAAATAAATACGTTGTCTAAAGTATTTAACAACTAATATAGTTTGGATGATTTGTGTTGAAAAAAGTTCAATCAAAATATGGGACAAAATTTTTGAAACATAATTCTATTCTAATTAGTCGAGGAATTTTAGTTTCTTGAATGAAT
>NIPM01001143.1:0-24974 GCA_002738285.1 Holacanthella duospinosa | reverse complement strand
AGCTCTTGGGTGTCTCTATGCAATAGTCACCAGAGAATTAGAAAACCTACAAAGCCAGTAGTAGCCAAAGCTGATTCTAGTCAAAAGCGAAATAGAGTCGAGGAAGTGACAGCAGCTCGACATTTCCCAGACCAGTTGAGTGATGACGGTGACTATACGTGTAACAAACTTGCTCATAGTGATCCAGAGTACACAGACTCAGATAGCAAAATTTCAAAAAAGATTCGAGCACATTGTCCTGGAAAAGATAGAAGACATGTGAGTAAGTTTACAGAACATTATTGTAACTATAACTCAAAGTGTCCAGTTAAAAAGTTTTCCCTCGGATGCGGTCCCCTTCAAAGACGCTATGGGTACGTTCGAGCCGAAGCGTTCACAGCCCAATTTTCCAATTTTCATTTTTGAAAAATGCCTTCTTAGAAGACCTCACAGATAACACAATTGATTCATTTTTTCGAAATACGAAATTTGTAAAAAATTTTGGAAAAATTACGTTGTTGCGTTTAAGATTTGGATTGGATCACACCAACAAGGTTAGCATAGTTTATTATTTTAAAACAATTTGTTATTGTAATTTATTTGGTCAAAGACAATTTTGCCCAATCCAAACCATCAATACTGCCAATTTTATGGACAGAAATTGATGAAATTATTTCGCATCTACAAGGGATGGTGGAACAAACTAACGACGGGATCGAGAAAAGGAAGCCGATTTTAAGACCAGATGACATTTTGAATTATATACCGGATAAGCCAAGTGGACCAATGTTCTGGGCTGACGAATCCTGCTTTTATACCGAGAGTAGTTGCTTCCGCTGTCGTGTTATTTGGAATTTGGGGAATGTTTATTCCTTTTATCTAAACTTTGCAAAAGATGCTAAAGTGTATGAAAACGACAAAGGTGGTGAAAAACACTACAACGGCCCCAAGGTAATTATAAAAAAATAAAAAAATATATAAATTAAAATAAATTTTATTTATTTATTATTAAGATTCGTTTGGTAAAAACTGAAGTAATCGAACTCTTGAAGTGTATTTCCGAAATCCAAAAAATTGTGCCATCAAATACCATCATACAGCAGTATATAAACAAAATCAAATAATCGAGTAAATCTCATTATTTGGAGCATTGTATATAGATATCTAAAATGGAGTCACTAATTACCAAAAAATTTAAACACTGTCAAATTAGATTTCATCCAAAAATTTGCCATAAATTTGAATGTAATTATTTCTAGTCATTTATTTGTTTCTAAGCAAATTCAGTTTCTCAGTTAACTTAAAATAACTTAGCTGGGTATGTTTCTAAACTGTAAAATGGATCCATTATGAGAAGCCACTCAGCATACCTATCAAATCTAAGTATAGTGAAAGTATTAATAACAGTAAAATTTGAAACTTACATGTCTAGTCAGTTTTGAAAACTAAAAAGTTTAGTTTATAATTTGTAATTTATCGCTTAATGAGAAAGGGACCGGCGTCTTGAAACTCGAACAATGGATTCAATTTCAAATGCTGTTCAAAGTATTTTGACTCAAGCCCAAAAAGTTTTTCAGCTTTCAGATAGCGTCTCGTAATAATCATGTTCCAACAGAGATTTCTCAAATAACGCCTCAATAATCCTGTAAATGAATTTATTCAATGTAAATATAGTGAACTAATTCAGTTTAAATTAAATTTAATTTGGTGTGTACTCACGATCTGTAGATGTCGTTCCTCTGATATATGTATTTGTTGCATTCAAATACACAAATCCTAAAATTATATTTATATTTAGATTGTAAAGTTGAAGACATGATTAAATTATCAATTCTTATCATTTATAATAGAAATTGTCGGTTCACTTCCAAAATGATTCAGAGTAGTTGTTTGTCTTGGAATTGACTTGGATGGTGAATCGATACGACCAATATCCTCGATTAGGTTGAACGGAGGGCACACAGAGAAACCCATTTGTAGATTTTACAAACCGAAAAGATTTTGCAAAACATAAACGACAACTGTCTCTCTCTCCTGAGATGACTCCAGTCACCAAAATGATCAAAATTACGCAAAAAAGAAAATCAATTTTCATTATGATATAATTTAATACCCAGTACGAAATCACTCTCCAAATGCTAAATTCAAACTAAAAATCTAACTCTAACATTATGGCAAATATTTTACTAAAAGCCTACTCAGCAACACTGAATTACTCACCACCATTAAATTAAATATTTGTATCCATAAGAATTATGCGACTCTCTTCCATAGGCTGACAAACCGAGTGACGATTACTCTTGAATCTCCAGAGTAAAAAACCTCTAACTAGTACAGCTAAAAAATAAAATTTCATAAATGAAAGAGTCAGCATAAATGATTCATTATCTTAATATCTCACCAAAAATGATTCCGATAACCCAACCAATAGGAAATGTACTCCCGTTTTTCACTAATGATGTTGGAGTTGATGGGTCGAGGCTATCACACCCACCCTTATCCGGAGAAAAAACAATATCTTTAAATTCTCCAGGAACCGAGGCACCAGGTGACACACAAAATGTTTCTAAATCCACTCGCCTCATCCATTTACATCCAGTATGGATACAATCCCGAAAAAACGCATCAAGCTTGCAAACTGGATTTTTTAAATATTATTTAAATGTGAATTTTAAGATTTTAATCGAAATAAAGTAACAAAATATCTCTACTCACCATTCTCCATCCCTGTCGGTGAAAAAATAACAGTCCAGCCAATCAGTTGCTTTGTGAATAAAATCAAGTGACACTAATGACACACCAACTTCTTGAATTAGCTGACGCGAGACTCCACATTATACAGAGATAAGCACGTCTCACAACTATTCCGTTAACTCCAAGTGTATAGAATCAAATTACATATAGTCCATTTTAAGTCTCTTATATACTTTAACAAATTGATCACAATCCCCTCCATCAGAAAAAAATAGTTTACATACAAAATAAAGATATACTTTCAGGCCCTATTCAGTTGGTGTGATACCAAAGAACAAAATGAAGATATGGTTTCAGGCCCTATTCAGTTGATGTGAAAAAAAAAAAACAAGAATCTAGCCATTTTTTTTTCTCTCACCCCTCTAACAGACGCCATCTTACCAAGAAATCTATACCCTCCAAAATGGCTTCCTCATCATCACCCACTACCTACACCTCCACACTCCATCTACCTCTCCCCAGACATCAAACCCAACACTACCCTCATGGGAATTCACGGAGGGAATTTACGATCCTTCTATCTTTGACTAGTGTAGATCCAACAATTTGTGGTTGAATAATGTCGGAATATATAAACATACATCGAGCACAGTAAGTAGACAAGAATATCCTCTGTTACTTTTGACGTATTGTGAAACAAAAACAATATCCGCTTGCCATAAATAGTTCATTCCAGGAGCTGTAACTCTTCTTCGTCTAAATTTGGTTCTACGTGGTTTATGCCGAGTATAGAAATCTTGAGTTCGCAGATACTTTTTTGCTTTTGTCACCGACATACCGCAAATCGAACTTAATCTATTAATGCTGCTTAGACCCCCTGCAGATTCAATGTCTTTGTACACTCGGTCAACTTGTTTTTGGTTCATGTTTATTTAATATCAATTTAAACAAGCATATCAATAGTAGAACTGCAGATTTACTTCTGCGATGACATTACCTTGCTGAGAACCTGACAACACTGAGTAATAGCTACAAGATTTTCTGTCTCTGACGCTTTGACGGATTCATCTAACCCTCTTGAGAAATTCAGATAAAAGTGGTCTTTCACAAAGTTTAATACTAGAGAATCATTGCTCCTTAACTCATTCTGACTAAATCGAGTTAAAATATTTTCATAACTTAATCCATTAGTTTTATGCAAAAGATTGTAAAGACAAAATTGTCCACAAGTATTGCTGGACCCAGATTGAACTCGGGTTTTGATTGAGCAAATAACGCTGGCTGCAAACCTCAAAAATTTTGTAATAAATTTATTGTAAAACGAAAGCGGCATTGCACAACTATCAAAAAATTCAACTTCATTGGAGTTTTTGTGCTTAAATATTGCTAACCAATGTAATCCAGGCTCAGCAGAGGTTTCTGAGTTCATAATAAGTGCCAAATTTTTTTCATTGAGGTTTCTCAGCTGGTCGCATGGAATTACATCTGTGTGGTAGTGCTTTGTATCAATGCTGGTTTGTAGAACCTTAAGGAGGTCGATAGTATTTATACTGAAACAAGAAATTGGCGAAACCGATCAATTTCTAGCACTCCTTGTTGTTCGGACAGCAAAATACAGTGAATAGATATTTCCAGTGGTTTAATTAGTTGAATTTCTAACTTCACACTTCCTGATTTTTCTAAATGGAGTAAAGCTTCATTCCCTCTTGGTTGCTGGATAGCAAATACAAATAGTGCATTATTTTCCTTGTAGCTTTCTCGATCGAAAGATAGACCAAAGTCTTGTCCGGCAATGCCAGTACTCGTAAAGGGTAAATAATAAGCGAGTAAACACTCATTTTGCTCAAAATCTAGATTAAGTGGGCGTATCGGCATTGAAATATTATTAACGTTTATGCATAAATTTCGTATGTTAAAGTGATGAAAACGAAATGGGTTAGAGCCAATATCTCCATTAAAAAACAGGCTATCAACAAATCAGATGACAATTTTAGATGGAACCGTAATCAAAGATATATTTTCTTCCACTGCAGATGAACTCCCCTGAGATATAGTGAAGTATTTAATTTTTGTATTTTTGAATGGATACTGAGCAATTTCTCCTCTTTCAAGCAAGCGTTGATGTGCTAGTATTATGCTTAAGAAAGGAATCTGCTTACGAATGTAATACGTAGCGGATGTCAGTTTGATGGTTGCATCATCATTTGGAGTTTCAGAAAATAACGCGAATGAATCTGGTGTGCGAGTAAGACAAATTCTTGTGTTGACATCGTTTAAAATGTATCGATGTTGAGTCGCTAAATTGAACCGTAGTTTGTCTACGAGCTCAAGTCCCTTTGACTTGAAAATGTGGTATTTTCGTTTCTTCCAGCCCAAATTCTCATCATCAGCGATTCCACCTTTAGTATCCTCATAATACAACGCACAGCCTCCTTGTGAACTTTTATATTCATTTCCATACGAGAGTAGCGTTTCTATGTACGCTCGGTAAGAGTAACCGTTGTTACTCGTGAAAACAAGCTTTTCGTTAAAGTAAATATGTTATTGAGAAAATAGTGAATGAAAAAACGAATTCGTTGTTCCAACTTTTGATTCACTGGGTAAATTCGTACCATCTTTCTTGGTAACTTTTAATTTTACGTAAATAAAGTTGTCGCTTAAATCCAAATAATGATTTCCATTTCCTGGGATTTTAAATTCTATTTTGTTTGATGAATTTGGTTGGTATTCTTTGTAATGCTATAATCGAATGTTGTGTCAGTAGAATTGAGAACAAATCGACTTCACTGTGGATTACTGATTTTGATAAATTATGCAGTAAGGAAATTATGAAAAAATATCCAGTCTTGTTCGTTTTGACGCTAAAGTTTTTAACTTTGACTTTTTCAAAATAGATTTATTTTGGCTTTACTTAAGGAAATCTTTTTCGGCCCCCTTACAGCAGGTTTCCTTTTCACTTTTGTAGGTCTTATGATATTGTGCACCTGCGTAATAAAATAAATACGATGGCTTAGTGTTTAACTTAATTAAAATTGTTGTACCTTTGTCGTTTGTGTTTTGCTTCTTCTTGACACTACTTAACCAGTTTGAAGAGACTGTGCGGCAGATGTCAATATTCCTGTACCTACTTTCTTGATCAATCCAAGACTTCCGTTTCAATGTTGTCACTGAATCACCATTTGTTGTGATGTTTGAAATTTTTCTGATAGCTGCCTCCTTCGCGTGAGGAAATATATATTTCATTACTAATGGAATGGCGTATTTTGCAATAACCCCCAATACTTAGCCGAGACCTCCTCCTCGTTGCCTCACTTCATGGAGAACGGGTATACCATCAGCGATTTGTCCTTTCAGTGTGTGGTAATAATGATCGTGATGGAAGATATACTTCTGTCTCATGATTTCACAAGTTGAGATGTTGACTGTCAAAAGTATAAAATGATACTAAACCTCAACAAGCCGCTTACGTCAACATTAAAGTAAACTTCAATTGAGATTACTAAAGATTCCCATCCCCATACTATCCTGTTAAAAATGGCCTCCTCGTAGCAAAAATTGTTTTTTATAAACTAGTAAAAGACCGGTTATCAGGAATTGAACCAATTGCTTTTAGGGTAAAACAAAGACAATAGAGCAAATAGTTTCCATCCTGTGTGAGAAATGCTGATTTTTCTATTCTATCCGAGTGTAACGGGATGTGCCAAAATTCAGACTGTAAATCGAAAACCTAATAAAAATAGCCGGATGAGATATGCCGTAGAATGTTGTGAATACTTCCCATTGGCGTGGAATTGGTTTTTGTTTGATCATTTACTTTTATATAATTAAAAAACATACGCCATTTGCTGTTTTTTAATTAATCCATAACGACAGGAGCAGCTTATGGCGGTCTGGATTGACGACACATACCATTTTTCAAAAGTTCATGGACTTTGTCATTTATTTCTGCATTTAAATCCACTAGTCTAGAAAAAACAATTCCTTTCAACAACATTAAAATAGTTAATAGATTTTGAGAATACGAATTTAATTATCAGAAACGGAAACTGTCGAAACATTCAACTAACATTGTTGAGTTTTTAGTTTGAGTTTAGTACAAGTGTGATTTGGTAAATAGGATTCCAAAAATCAATAGTGGCTGGGTAATAAAATTGCATCATTTGTACTTTCAACTTTAGCTGTGATAGTGTATTACTGTTACAGATGATGGAATTGTACTGTATATAAGTACAACTCCTAATACACATGAGTAAAACAAAGTCAGTCTTTTGTCTGAATTCAACTAATTTGAGATGTGTACTATGCATAAATGTATTTTGTGATCTACTTATATAAGGTGGAATGTTTACAAGTGTAAAATTAGTACTGTCTTGCAGTAGTGTGTCATTTGTAACAAAGTCACACGTGTTTGACATGTCAATGGGGCGAATTGAGAAGAAAAATAAATTCTCAATGACTCTTAAACAATCATCACAACCTATATAAAACTATAATGTCATGGCTTCCTTTTAGTTCAGTTTTCTCAGAGCAATAAGCTCCAATACAAGTCCAAGGTGAAGTTCAAATCGCTGTTCCTAGCACTTATCTAATGAGGGTTACGACTAACCTCCGGTTTTGACTTCCAGCTTTTTTATCAAGATGCAGTCAAGATCCAGCTCATATCCTGCCCATTATATCGTGTCCAAAATATTTCATCCGATATCCTCTACGCGTAGATGTGGGAATAATTATTGGTTCATGGACCTTTAATTATAAGAAAGTACAAGTAATCCAAGAAGTCTTAGTTCGTCAAGGGTTATATTAACACTACTGTTTATTAGATGTAGAAAATGAGTATGACAAGGTTTTGTGAAGGGAGTGCTTTGAACTTTGTACGTTATACGTGAGTCATGAGTCCAAGGGTCCTAAAGGACAGTAAAAACAGAAAATAGCTAATAGGGAGTATCACTTTAGACATTCTCTAAACTCGTGATAATTATCCCCAATACCCTCTCTTAATCGCGAGTTGAGGAAGTTGGTAGGGTCGTGATATTTTCAACATCTCCTGGTGTGAATATTTGAGAAAGAACTAAATTCTGGAGTTGCACCTTTGTTGAATGGTCTGTTGAGGAAAGTCACTCTTTTTTCCATGTTGGACAATCTTTATCAAATGAATTTTCACCTGTCCTGATTGATTAGTCGCTTGCATGCCTGTCTCGTTTTTAGTGTGCATAGGCTTCGGATTTCATATCGGACTCCTTTCTTGGTCTTTCTTTTTCTTTACCTTTTGGCGGGTGTATATTTCACCAAAGATAAAGTCGAGTTTCCCCTTCTTCTCACACTTGAGTACGTTTGATTTAGACTTCTTATGTTATCCTTGAGTCTTCGGGTTACTTTGTATTACTGATTTGGTTGAAACAAACCTAGTGGCAGTTGGTGAATTTGAAGTTTTGAGCTGTTTCTCAAGTTCTGTCTTTGAATCTACTGACTTTTTCAAGAATTTGCCTTCTTTTTCAGCATATTCAGCTATTGATAATTTTCGTTTTATTGGCGCTGCCTTGTACACCTTAAATTCAGATTGAGATAGCTTCTCAGGACCAAGCTTCTTGACAGCACGTCGAAGAGTTTTGAATTCCACTGCATGATTCTTCAACGTTTGAGTCTCCTTCAATTTCTACAATTCCGTGATTTTGTTCCATTCGTCGCCTCTAGATTTAGCTTTTTTGAAATTAAATTGGAGGTTCATTTTAGAAACAACAAATTTCTTGAGTTCCACTAGATGCTTTGTTTCTGCCCTTTCAAGAAACCCTTTTATTTTTGTGGCTTCTTCATTAGAAATTTTAACCCTTTCATTCATTTTCTTATTTTGTGATAAAAGCACTTTCACTTCAGATTCGTGTTTCTGTATTAACGCTGCAAGCTTTTCTTGTAAGTCTTGATTGGCTATCTGCAGTATCTGATTGAAGGCCAAACTTTCTTTAATCTTCTTCTGCTGGAGGTTAGAATCAACTTCAGCTTTCATTAAAGCGGCTTCATGAAGTAGACGCGAGTTTTGTCGTCCATTTTGGATTTTTCAGTTTTCTCTTCCAATGTGTTTAGTTTGGAACCGAGCGCGTGCATTTCTTCACTCATCGCTTCTATTTCTTCAATCTTCGAATCCAACACAAATTTGAGTTCTGAGATTTTCTTTTCATGAGAAACACTTTTCTGAATTTCGGATTCTAGCTTCTGCTTGGTAATCTCAAGTTCTGCTACTAATCTTCTCATTTCTTTGTCTTGTATTTGTGATGATGAATCATTGGTACTTGTTAAGGCGCTGAAAGCTGTGTGCTGAATTCAGCGAAAATTCATCACATACATCTTGTCTCGATATATTGCAGTCGGATCTAACACACCATCTGGTGAGTAAAACTGCATATCTTCCTTTGTTCTCAAAATCTTGAACCCTTTCTGTGCCATTATGTTTTCCGAGAACAGATTGACGGATCCAGGAACGTACAGTACTTTTTCAATTGAACTAACTTCCCACGAGTTCCCATACAATCCTTCTAATTTAATTTTTCCAATTCCAGTGGCTTCAGCTGTGCGCGACCCGACGAGTGTAAGTTATCTAGGAGTTTTGGATTGTTGGAACTCTTCAAACCAGTCCATTCTTCCTGTGATGTGGTCTGTGACACCTAAATCGCAGATTCAGATGTCGTCACGAATGACATCTTGCAGACCGTCAGTCATAAACGCATGGTTTGTAGTTTCTTCATTCTGATTTCCTGTGCGATTCCAACAATCCTTTGCCCAATGGCCTTTCCTTCCGCAGTTATGACATTTTGTATTTTTCTTCATGTTGACAATTTTGGAAGGTAGGGTTCCCTTGCAGTAGGTGTTAATATGTGTTTTCCGTTTGACTTTGATAAGTATGCTGATGTAGATCTGTCTGTGTCAAGTAATTCTTCAGTTTCATTAGCTTCCTGTTGCTTCAGTTCCAAAACTTCCTTTCTCAATCGGGCTAACAGGGTTGACATGGTCTGGGCTCTATCGGGAACACTGTTCCACGCTTTCTTAAACGCATGATACTTTTCATCAGGAAGTGATGACACGATCTTCGTGACTATTGTAGCTGTACCCATCTTCAATCCCATTTCATCTAGTGACATTGCTAGCTCTTCTATCTCTCTGTATACTTCAAGAATTGACTGACCAGGGGTTATTCTGTAGTTAAGAAATTGGGCGAGTGTGCGTTCTTTGTTGAGGGTGCTTGCATTCGAGTTAATTTCTTTCAAACGCTCAAAAATGGCTTTGGCACTTTCGCGATTATAGATATGGGTAGTTTGTGCATTACCTAGTGTTGTCCCACTCTTTCCTCGATGGTTCATCTTCCGGGCGTTTGGATGCACCGCTTACTACCTCCCAAACTTCCGCTGCTTGTAACACCAGTGTTATTTGTAGTTTCCACTTTTTGTAGTTTCCATCTTCAAGGATGATCACGTTTATTAAATTAAACTTCTGTGACATGATTATTCACTTTATTTTCTTTCAAAGTTAACAGTTAATCGTCTTCTTTACAAAAATGCACTCGAATTTTACACTTTCTCCTGGGATTTCACTTTCACAATTAACGCTGCTTTTATTACAGTGGATAAACGGATTTACTCTCTCCAACCTAAGTGTAATTGAAGTCACTTTTTAAAATTTTGATTACCTTTACTGCTTTCTTTGGATTCAACGATTTCAAATGAATATTCACGATCACTTACTGTATTTTCCTCGAATTCAATAGTGTCTACGATCTGTACTTTTACAAACTTTAACAGTGCACGATCAATATTTACTATCAGTTACTTTTTCTAAATTCTTAAAAAATAATTGAATTCACTATTGTAATTTTTAATTGTTTGAACAACAACGCTCTGCTACCATGTGGGAATAATTATTGGTTCATGGATCTTTTAATTATAAGAAAGTACAAGTAATCCAAGAAGTCTTAGTTCGTCAAGGGTTATATTAACACTACTATTTATTAGATGTAGAAATATGAGTATGACAAAGTTTTGTGAAGGGAGTGCTTTGAACTTTGTACGTTATACTTGAATCATGAGTCCAAGGGTCCTAAAGGACAGTAAAAACAGAAAATAGGTAATAGGGACTATCACTTTAGACATTCTCTAAACTCGTGATAATTATCTCCAATAGTAGAGGATATCGGATGAAATATTTTTCATGCCATAAAGTTATCCGAAAAATGCGCTTTTCAAGTTTCTACCTTAATAATGAAAGCAGAATAAGCTTTCGAGACGTCGGTTCGAGAGAGGAGACGCGTTCGGCGACAGTTCAGAGTGTGACAACGCAAGCGTCACGGGACAGTGGTGGGTGCATGCGCGCTAACGGCGCGAAGCTTCCACTACAGGATTTCCAGAAATTCTGTCGTGAGGATCATCCGAGTTACCGTGAAGAGGAGTTTGAAGTTACAGAAATCATTTCAAGATCGCGTCCGTTTCCTTTCCATTTCCAAAAAATAAATTGTGGGACTAAAAATGTATTATTGGAAATATTTTTTGCGTAAAATTAAAAAAATTATTTTTTTAAATTTTGAAAAATTAAAAAAAAAATTTTTTAATTAAAAAAATTTTTGTTTTAAATAGGAAAAAAATTTCTTTTTTGTATAAAATTGTAGCAAATTTTATTTCTTTAACTACTGTATTTAGAAAAAAGAACATTGGGGTAAAAAGAGAATACAGAGTTCATCCATTCCAAAAAAGTTGAACCAGTGTCAACTTTACAAAAATGGAAATTTTTTAACATAATGGAAGCAGTTCGTATGCAGACTGGAAGTATAAATGTGTGATAAATAAATATTGGAAATGGAATTGACGTAACTTGGGATTGAAATGGAATGAAAAATTTTCCATGTTGAAGTAAAAATGTAATTCTTGAAGCAACCTTGATAAATTTCAAGAAAATAGATCCAGACTGCATGAAACCTGTAACGCCCGTTTCATACTTTTTCCAAAATTACATTTTCAGGAAAATTTTCCTGAAAAAGTTTGAAAAATCAATCCATACTTTTTAATTTCGTTGTCATTGCGTTTTTCACCCGTTGTTTGAAAAAAGTTTTTTTCTGAAAAAACAATACATATTTTTTCTTTTCATTGCGAACTCCGATCGTCGTGTGAAGTTGAACCGTCTCTACTTTTTTGGAAAAAGGTACGAAAAAAGATTGGAAAAAGTATGTATTGCCATCCAATTTAGAGTACGTCATGACAACTTTATGAAAAAAAAACACGACGATTTGAAAAAGCATGAAACGGGCGTTAGAGTACTTCATGACAACTTTATGAAAAAAGAAAACAACGATTTGAAAAAGCATGAAACGGGCGTAAGTCTAAACCGGAGGCAATCCTACCAAAAAACAATAAGCAATTTTATGGAGTATTGTAAATTAACTAAAGCAGATAAGAAAATTGAAAATGATTTAATAGAGCGCGTTTTAATGGGTACTGTTATGAACATTTACTCGTTCGCCGAGCTGAGGAACTCGGAGAACGGAGAAATGTTCAGAGAAAGAGAAAGTGAAGATTCAATTTCTTAAGAGTAGTAATTAAGCCACAGTCGCTTATGAAATATTTCTCCTTTTGTTGGAGAAATTTTTTTTCTAGTTCGACAAAAATATCGAAAAAAAATACGTACATTATTCAAATGATTTCTATGATAATAAAACAGTATTTAATTTTAATTCATTAGTGAAAAAATAGTTAAATTTGTAAGTCAAATGCACATTTCGACCGTTGAGAGTCATTACATCTACTTGCCATAGTATTTTATATTATAATTCAGTGTGTTTTTTCGTGTCTGACGCATTAATTCTCTTAAACTAAGCAATCTTCTAATATAATCTTCTATTATAATTCAGTGTGTTTTTTCGTGTCTGACGCACAAATTCTCTTAAACTAAGCAATTTAGATATAGATAAACCTATTACAATTATCATTGGTATTTATTTGTGATGTCACTCATGCTACTTTTATTAAGGTCAGAGGTCAAATGTTCGATTTTTTGATTTTATAATGAAAAATTGGAAAAAGAGATAAGGAGAATACAGCAAAAAAATTGTCATATAGTTTCTATATGGCTTTTTTTGGTTTGAGAGATGGAATGTGAAAGGCATGTTCACTCTACTTATAAGATTTTATTATATTTTTGAACAATACCACAATCATTACAGACTGCCATGGTTTAGTGGTTATGGCATGTGAGTTTGGTGGGTTTGGTCGGAGGTTCGATTCTTGGTGGGGTGTTGTTACTTTTTTTCCAAAAAGATATAAACAACATTTTTCTGATGCAGATATCAAGCTGTCTGATTAATTATTTCCCCCCACAATGATAAAAAAACATGATTTATTTAGTGAATTTTTAGAAAATTAAGACATATATAGGGATACCTATATACACTTAGATTGTCACCCGACTGACCTTTCATAATAAAGTGAAGTTTGCTAGCACATTTGCATAAGTTAACTCAAAAGGTTTTAAAATCCTATTCATGTCTAAAAAATCAATTGGCTGGTGATTATAGAGTAAGAATTTCAGTGAATCAGTCCGAGGTACGATTCGTAGTAAGAGTAATATTTTTTGTCCAATATATTTTTGGTAAACTTGGTATAAATGAATTTCGGGTGAGATTGGCATATGACTCGAATATTTTTGGTTCAACTTGGTATTTGATCCCAAAATTATTTTGGGTAAGTTTGGCATAAAATCCAAATATTATGGTGAACTCGGCATACGATTCCAACTTTACAGGATTTACGATTCCAACTTAGCAAATGACACCAATATTTTACGGGTAAACTTGGCATACGACACCCAACAATATTTGAATGACTTGGCATATGAAACATAATGTACTTTGAGTAAACTTGGCATGCGACTCCAATACACCTGCGTGAACTTAATACGATAAAAATATATTTTAGTGAATTTAGCATACTCCACTCAATATTTTTTGGATTAAGCTAACGTATACCCCAAATTATTATGGTGAACCTGACATACGACCCTAATTTTTTAAGGTAAACGTAATACAATATTTAATGGGGCAACATGGAATATATGCCAAATATATTATGGGCGAACTTGGTTTACGATATCGATAAATTTTGGGAAAACGATTGCAAGTATATTTTGGGTCAACTTGGAATACAAACCTAATATTTTTGAGTGAACTTGGCATACAACCATAATGTACTTTAAATAAAGACTGTACACGCCCACAATATACTTTGTGTGAAATCTGCATAAGATCAATATTTTATGCGTGAACCTAGCATACCACAATTTTTAGAGTGAGTTTGACATATCACCCCAATATATTTTGAATTAATTTGACGTATGTACACTATATACTTTTGGTAAGTTGGCATATGATCCCAATATACTATAATGGAGCTGGGCATACAACATATTTTGTTTGATTGGTTAACTTGTTGGCATACGACTTCAATCCTTCCAGACTTTGACAGACTTCTTAGCCAATGACGCAAATATTTTCGAGATGTACTCGGCATAAACCAAAAGTATTCTATGAGTGAACCGGGGATCCGATCTGATTTTTTTTGGTGAAATTGGCAAACAAAGCCAATATATTTTGGTTTAGCGTCGCATACTACCTCTATTTTTTATGAATTTGCGATACGGGCATATACCGAAGGGATACTGGCATGGTCTGGAGGGATGGAGGGAGAGACAGAAGGGATATGCGGATAAGGAATGGGAGGAATACGGACATGGTAGGGGAGTGAGCATGAAACTGGATAGAAACAGGGACGGGAGGGCTGCGGGCATGTATGGAAGGGGTGCAAGTATGTACAAAAAGGATGCAAACAGAGACGGGAGGGATGCTTGCAAGGACAGGAGAAATAGAGCATATACAAAAGGGATGCGTTCATGGGGGACAGGGATGCGTGGTAGGCACGGGAGGAATGAGGGCATATACGGGAGGGTAACGGGCATGGTCGGGAGGGATGCAGGCAAAGTGGTGAAGGATGCGGGCATAGACGGGAGGGTAGTGGGAATGGACAGAAAGGATGCTGGCGTCGGTGGAAGGGATGATGGCATTGACGAGCGTGGAGCGGGCATTCTAAGTAAAAATTAATATAAGGCCCTGAATTTGGTTGAAAACGGTGACAATGAACAAATCACAAAACCAGTCATTGTCAATTATTGGTATTTATTTATCTTCGTCGTGTTTATTCTCGTGTGCTTGCTTGCTTTGTTCAAAATCTGCTACACCAGTTTTTGTTCATATGCTTTCGCTACTTTTCATGAAATGCTCGCGGCAGCGCTAGTCGTGCGAGCGAAGCGATCGTCGGCTAGTTTCCTCAATAATTTCGTATCCATTGATCATTTCAACGATACTATTTTCCATCAGTAGGTTGTTACCACGACCTGCCTTGACATCTAAGATTATTCACTTCCCACTGTGAAAATGTCGATTTTAACGCCGATTTGAGTTTCTTTTTTCCTGTTAATTAAATTGAGAATTAATTTTCAATTAATCACAGATGTGTTTTTTTATGTTTTATCAATTATTTGCGTGTCAAGGTCATCATTTTTACAATGTTATTTGATCAGACACGCCTACAACAGGCCTAGCTAATTAAATTAAAATTAAGAGTGTTTTTTTGTGGAACTCATCACAATTCTTGACAATTGAGATCACTTCAGTTTAGAGTTATCATCAATCGACATATGGTTATTGTACTTGAGAGATCTAGGTTTAGGCGTAGATATCTATCCTAGATTCTTTAACCCATTCTTTTACCTTTTCTTTGAATTTAATTAAAGATAGTTGATCTTTACATTTGTTTACTAGTACGAATTTATTCATAGTGATATAGCCCGTACATAGAACGCTTTAGATGAAAATTTTGTTCTTAGTGTAGGGACTACTAGCATCTTCTCGAGTTTTGAGTCTCTAGACTGTTTTCTGTTTTCAAAGTATTCATTAAGTTCCTTAACATCAGAAAAATTAATTATTTTAAACGTTTCAATTAATGTTGTATAATTAAGCCTTTCAGTTAGACTAAGGAGAACTCATCCCTTAATGGTGAGACTTTTTGATCAATTAAACTTTTTCTTATGTATTTTTGTACAAGAAATTCAATGGGACCAATTATATTGTCCCATGCAAACCCCTTCTCACTCAAATTTTAGTTTCTAAATTTGGAACCCTGACGGCATAAAAAAAAATGAGAAATGAGGTACAGTAATTTACATTCTAATCTCATGACGGTTGTGGTGGTGTAGTGGTTTGAGCGTTGGAGTTTTCTCGGAGTGTCGGGAGTTCTACTCTCATTGGCGGTTCTTTTCTTTGGTTTTTTTTTGCTTTTTTTTTTGGTTTTGTGTTGCTCTTTCGTTGTTTCAAAACACATTGTAACGTCAGATTAGTTAATTGTTGCATAAGTTCTGCAAGCACAATCGAGGATTAACTTTTTCAATAACATTTTGATTTTAGCATTGAAATTTGATATTTTTAATATAATAAGTTTGTTCATAAAAAGGTTAAGTGTATAAATCTTATGTTTATACTAATTGTAAATATTTCTATACTGTATTTCGGGAAATTGGAACTAAAATCTATACTAGGATGGACAATTTACAGTGTGAAATTCAAAGTAAAAACAATTGTAACACAATGCTTGGGTACAGCGACATTTAATAAATCTTGGATTATTACAGCCATCAGCAAGACAAATCGCACTATCTAAATCACCGAAATTGAAACACACCTTTTCTACATTTTTAAAACATACCTTATCATCCATTAGCCCGGAGGAGTAAAATGAATATCTGATCATGTTTTTAAAAGCCGGTGAAAACAACTGATGGTGCAGAAGTGACTGTAATTTTATTATTCCATTTCGGCTAGTCAATTTATCATTTGGGTGTATTCCAGAAGGGTCAATGAATACATCAGCGTAGTTTATTGTACGACGCGCTAAATATTTTAATTGACGATGAAATGTAGTGTCAAATGGTTGGCAGTACGGAGTGCATTTCTCAGGAATTATAGAAATTTCACAATCGGGTCTATTGTTTTCTTGTCCAAAAATATTTTTGTAAATGAAAGGATTAACTTGACCGTTCCAAGAATCAATGATCAAAAGAAAGTTTTCCTTCATTTCTTTTGCTATAATCTCATTGAAAAAATCTGAAACTAGGAAAGAGGAGAATTTTCCGGATTTACTACCGCTTACTGTGACGTTTGGGGCAGGAAATAAAGTACTTTCGACTCTTGGACCCATTTTATCCTTTTGCTCTTGTAAACATACATAAACATTCCCAATAATACTACCTTCTGCACTGATGACATACTGGACAGTGTAAGAATGTGTGACTAAATTTTTGGGGCTTTGAGCATAAGCAAAAATTAACTTTTCTCCTTTCTAAGCTAATGTACGAGCGGTGGTCAATTCATACTGAAAACCACATTGATCAGTGTTTAAAATCGCATAATCAGGATAATTTTGCATTTTTTCTCTAACGCTCTTCCTAAAATTGAAAGCATTAAGCAAAATTTTGTCCATATTAATGACTTCACGTCTATTTACAAGTTGTGTCACTTTTCTACTACTTATTATGTTTAATCTCTTAAAATTATCAGCCCATCCTTTGCTTGCTTTAAAAATACTAGCATCCTCCAATTCTATGGCTTTCTGAAATCCCCGTTGTTTTAAATTATTTGTTTTTATAATTTTAAACTCTGACTTGGACTTCTTGTACTCGGCTAAAACGTGCGTATTAATTAATTGTAGCTTTTTCCTCACTGTTCCCCCATTCTCTACTTCTTTCTTCCAACGGTTGATGTAATCTTTAGATTTCAAGTTAGCGCAGCCATTATTTTGGAGTGTTTTCAGGTACCATTTTGGATGAGACCATATTTTTTGTATAATTTCCAAAATTTTACGTTTTTTTTCAATAGGAACTTCTAACCTATCAGGTGCCAAATCTTCGGAAATACAATCCCAGTTAATCTGTTCTTCAGCTCCAGATTCTTGAAAATGTTTATACATATTTAAGTATTTTGAGATTTTCTAATTAAAAAAATTTTTTTTTTTACTTTTTACCAATAATTCCTCGTCCTGTACAAACAGTGATTTCTCCCATAAACAAATTAATTTCTCATAAAGTGCTTTCGCTATTAGTAAATCAAGTTCTGTTGGCGATTCAAAATTTGAGTCAACATGTTCTGCTTTTACAATTTCCAAAAATGCAGTAGCAACTGACATTGGATTAATTTGGTCGTAAGGACAAACGCAATAGCATAAGACGGGCCTGCACACGGTAATGTTGACTTCAAACTCTTCTTCACAGTAACTCGGATGATCCTCACAACAGAGTGTGTGGAAATCCTGTAGTGGAAGCTTCGCGCCGTTAACGCGCATGAACCCACCACTGTCCCGTGACGCTCGCGTTGTCACACTCTGCACTGTCGCCGAACGTGTCTCCTCTCTCAAACCGATGTTCCAAAAACTTAATCCGCTTTCATTATCAAGGTAAAAATTTGAAAAGCGCATTCTTCGGATAACTTTATGGCATGAAAAATATTTAATCCGATATCCTCTACGCGCAATTGAAAAAATAGAATTTTCAATGGAAATAAAAATAAAAAATAAAATTAAAAAAGTGTTATCAAACTCAAATGAGTTCTAAGTAAAGCTTCCCTGACAACAATAACATGTTTCAATTTTACTTGATCCTTTGTACTAAAACTGGCTTCCAAATGTCATTAATTTGCCATCCAACAATCAAATTCATTAAATTTAATTTGCTACTTAAAGTATGCATAGATTCTTTATATTTTTTATGCCAGTACCTATCTTCAAATTGGATGACTTTAGAATTATCCCAATATATACTATGATTTCCTGACAAATTATCTCAATAATGCTTTGCGACAGCAGACGCCTCGCATTTATGGTTTTTTGTTGCTGCCTTATGTTCTTTAATACGAGTGGTAAGACACCTTCCAGTTTCTCATATATATTTTGCATTGCAACTACATAAAATTTTATAAATACAGCTTCTATCTTTGTGATCTAATTTATCCTTTGGATTCCCAAATACCTTCTCTAATTTTAAACTTGGTCGAAATGAAACTAGGAAACCTTTTCTTCTGAACACTACCAATTTCGAATGAAATGCCTTTATAGAATGGAATAGCTATTTTCTTATGATTATCTGATGAATTTGAAATATTATTGTTATTCAAGTGAATCCTATTTTTGACCTTTTTAATACTCCTTAAAATATGACCGCGTGGATATCCATTTTTTGCTAAACCATCTATAACATGAAGTATTTTCTTATCCAGAGAGTCTTTCTAAGATATCATAAATGCTCGATATATTCAAGAATCAATTCCAACCCCGTGTAACGTCAACTAATATATCGCTTACAAAATTGGCTAAATTATTTGTAGGTTAACCTATTGTGCATACTATTGGTCTCAAAGGAACATTAATTTAATGAATCTTAGGTAATCCATAAATGGATTTAATTAAATTGGTAACCTTATTTTTAAGTTTTTTATATGCATTTTTGTTCGATGAATTTCTATTTTTGAGATAGATTTTATATGCCTGATTTCTTTTCATTCTTATTTTAAGAATCTCTTGGTTTATCCAAGGATTAAGCGTTTGTCTAACTTGAAATTTTTTTAGTGGTGCTACATCATCAACTATCTTCATGATTGTGTTCTTAAAATGTGTTAAAGCATCCGGTAAACTCATTAAGTCTAATAAGTTCCAGTCTATATTTTTTAAAGTACTAGCTACTGAGTCCCAATCAATTTTTTTCCAAAGTCTAACCTCAATTATTGTTGTAGATGTAAAATCAGCTTGAGGTGTTTTTATTTTAAGTGTTGTCCTTATACTGTATATTAAGTAATGGTCTGATACACCTATTTCAATGACCCCAGAAGTTTTAAATTTGCTTTGATTTAGAGCATATAAATGATCTAATAGGGAACTTCTATTATTCGAGTTACGAGTAGGTTTTTTAATTAGTTGAATAAGGTTATATTGTTTCAGGATGTTCAATATTTAGAATTTTGTCGTACTAGTCAGTAGATCAATATTGAAATCTCCGAAAATTATCATGTCGCTATTTTTATGTGAGTCATATAGAATACTACCTAACATCTCTAGAGAGCTCAAAAATTCGATAAGATTCGTTACATGTGGTGGTTTGTAGAGCGTTACTATTATAACCTTTTGAAACTTCGGTTTGATTAAACTTACCCCTACTTCAACCGAATTTTTAAATTTTATGAATTGATTAATCTCAGTAAAATCTATTATATCATAAGAGCAGGTCTCATCTATGTAAAGTATTATACCTCCGCCATATGTTTTTGTTGGGGAGTCAACTCTTACAAGATGAAACCCTTTTAATTGTCAACTATCATCAATATCATGTAAGTTCAATTTGGTTTCAGTAAAGGCAAGTACATTGAAATTATGTTCACAAAGTGTGAGCTTAATTTCGTCTACTTTGGATTTTATACTATTTATATTTACGTGTCCAATTTTGAATGTAGATTTAACTCTTGACTTCCGCCCAATGGTACCTGCTGCTATTTGTCTAGATCAGTTATCAATGCCAATTTCCGAATCTCAATTTGACTTCTCTTGACTTGAATTTTAAATTTCATCTTCAGCAGTCTGGGAGCATACACTGCATTTCCAAGCTAGTCTCGAATTCCAAAATATTCCATTTGTGGTTTTCAGTGTGCATAGTTTACGGTGGAACAATTTCCTGCAGTTTGAGCATTTCCAGAAGTGTTCTTTAGTTTTGATTTGTTTATCTCAGGAATGACAGAAATTTCTTGAGTTTAATAATTTTATTCTCAAAGGTTCAAGCTGCTTCTCCGTCTCGCTGATTTAAAATTTCAATCTGTTAGATTTGATTTATTAATTATATTTGGAACGTCACGTACCTAATTTGATCACTGTACAAAGAAGCCAGTGATCACCTCCGATTTTCTTTGCCAATCAATTCATTCACTGGCCAAATTTGTGGTCATCAATTGAGTGTATAGTCATTCTAGAATCCTTTGATGTCTTGTTACAGACTGTATTAGCGGTAATTTTAAAGTTTGTGAATTTTTATAGTCTTAAATCTTCCTGTTTGATTTCAATCCAATTAGTAAGTTACTCTGTTATCCAAGTCTACTCCAAAGTGTTAAGTATTCAAAAACTGCTCACTATACATCACCTGTGATTGATTACCAGCCCCCAGTGATAGAGAATCCAGTACACATCCAATAAAATGCAAAAATCTTTGCAGTGAGACAAAGTCAAACCACCTCCACCAGAGGGGTGTGTGGTTAACTTACGAAGTGAAAGTGACGCCGATACTTCGTAGCCAGATCGCTCTAGCGTTCAACATTCTTGAAATATCTCTTATTTTCTTTAGTTTAGTCTTGCCAACTTTACTATTTAACGTTACTTTTACAAGTGCGTAACGCTTATGCGGGCTAAAATTCACTGGAATCATTTTCATCGGTTTTTCTATTTCTCCCCTGATCACTATGGTATTATTTTTATATACTTCTATTATTAGCTAGTTAATTTTGTCTCAGTGTGAAATCAGCGGAGATTTTAGTGAAAATTTTTAATTTAGTTTTAGTGATATTTAGTGAGAATTTATAATTCCCGCACCGATGTACATACCGCGGATATTTCATTGAAAATGTTATAAATTCTACCTTGGTGTAAAAACTGCGTACACTTTTAGTAATATTTAGTAGCTATTCGTGATATTGCCACAGGGTGAACACCACGGAAACTTTTCAACGGAAGTTTAATTTATACCACGGTAAGAACACCGCGGACAAGTTTCAGTAAAAATTGGTCACGGTGTGAAAACCGTGAACAGTTTTTAGTGATAATCAGTGAACATTCGTGTTTTTTTTCTTCTAGGTAAATAATGAACAATTTTTGTTTATTATGTGATTTGTGTTGTTTTAATTTTTCCAACTATTAATATTGTAACAGAGACAAAATAGTTTGTATTTTGTCGTATTTATATTTTTTGTTTATTATTATTTAATTAGTAATTATCTTAATTCATAATTTGTTGTTAGTTAATATTTGTTATATTTTTATTTTAGTTCATTTAGTTAGAAATAATTATGTTAATGAATAGGATTATCTCGGAAAGGAATTATTTTTATTTTTATTAAGTTTATAGTTGTATTTTTAACTTTTCAAACAAAAGTTTATGTGTTATTAACTTACATTTATTCCTAGAAGTTTAAGTTAAATTTAACCCAAGTTGGGTTGGTTGACTTATAAAGCGCTACAATTTTAACCAAGGTATTCAGTATTTTGGTAGACTCGTTTGGAGCTCAGTTTTGTACAATATCAAAAGGTTTTCTTTAAATAACAGATCAGCTCGAATATGTTATCATTTCCAGTGTTACATTTATGTCTGTTTTCTACAAAATCGCAGTTTGGTGCCTTTTTTTCTACCAATCTTACTTTTCAAATTGGGTTCTTGACATGACACAACCTGAAATAAATAAAAATTTTAACTGTCTGTTGCATAAGCAATAACCAATTAGTTAATTGATAAAAAGTTGAAAAAAATAATTTCTTTCGAGTAAATTTACTACGACCTGAAAAACAAAACAAGAATTATAAGACTGCTATACAATTGTTTACTAATCAAGAGGTCCAGAATCTCCCCGCTCGAATAGGCGAATGTCTAAAGTGAAATTGGGTTATCGCCTTCAGCTGAGCGAGATTCTGAACCTAACCACAAATCAACAACCACCCCAGAGTGGCATGACTAGCAACATTGGATTCTGGACATATATTCATGCTATTAATTTTCTTTCAATTACTTCAGTTTCTGTTGGTAAATCACTATTTTATGATTTATTCAAAATTAGGTCAAATTCAAAACACGTTATTTACTTTGAATGTCTTCATTTTTTTTAATGAATAAACGTTATATATGGATTTATTATTCTTATAACAGGTTTAGAAACAATATAAGACATACAATTTTTGCCTTGATTGCTTATTTTACATTTGGAAATATAATCGTGTCTGATATTCTAGAGTTGCCTATATTGCCAACACGCCTACCCCGGTATTTCGCGCAACCATCCATTGAGTTTACAAATCCGCACCATACCGGGGCTTCACGTCTTGTCCCCACAAAGGAATGGCCACCCAACTTCACATCCTGACACTGAAGTAATATTTTAGGTTTTCGTTGATTGCGTAATAGTATAATGTAATATTTCTAGTAACGCGCAAAATTGTCAATACTGATAATTAATAATTATTTACCTTGTAGTTCGTTTAGTACAAGCAGCATTTCGTCCTCTACATTTGCACGTATCATCTGTTCTCATCTTTGCTTGTACATGTATAAAAAGTTTACTTAAATATGAATGAAACTTAAAAAATTAATAAAAATTATACTTACAAAGTCAATATATATATGTATGAATTGTCAATATTTTTATACTTACATAAGCTTTCTTTATTTTATATACGATAAGGTAGAAACCTAAATATAATTTGTACTAGAATTTAATCCAACTATAAATTATTGTGTTGGAAGATTTTTTTGAAGCAGATGTCGTTGATTCACTACAAGCAATAAAATAAAACTAACAGTAGTATGTACAGCAGGGTGTTCACCCCCCCACCGACCCTCAAAGCCACCGACCAACACACCGACCAAAAACTTTCCACTGCATTCCGACCTTGTTCGCCCTAAGACCCTTTCACCCTAAGACCCTAAGTCACTATGGCCGTAAGACCTAAATCTATTTTTGTCACCCCAAGACCCTAAGACCCCTTCACCCTAAATCTATTTTTGTTCTTAGAAAAGACCCTTTCACCCTAAGTCGAAACATGTTTAAACCTGTCCGAGTCTATTAACACAAGTATATCTATTTTTGTTCTTAGAAAAGACCCTTTCACCCTAAGTCGAAACATGTTTAAACCTGTCTGAGTCTATGAACAATTTTTGTTCTTAGAAAAGACCCTTTCACCCTAAGACACCTTTCTAATCTCCGAAACGTAGAGTATATAAACTGGTTCGTCAGTATCTCTAACTTATCATTTCTTTTATCATTTTTCGCTGTTAAACATCTCCGACAATCATCATTGCTCAAGAAACCATCCCTGTCAAATGCTCGCATAAATTTTGAAACTCTAAACAAACTCCGCAGAAATTTTGAAACTCTAAACAAACGGAATAATATTGCAATTAGGTAAGTACAAATTTTTCATCATAAATTTAAAAAACATCTATGTTGTCAACTAATTTGTCCTGATCCTTAACTTATTAATTTAGATTATCGGATTGGCAGAAAGTTGTGCAGCAATAACATTGTCTAGGGAGGAAACGTCAACCGAACCCTTCGATTTACCAACTCTTACCACGGAATTATATTTCATTGTAAGTAAATTCTTTATTTCAGAGAAAATCATACTCCGAAGGGAGGCTGACATTTTGCGTCGGGAGAAATCCTGAATGGGCCTAAGTCTGAGCGTGCCCTAGCATATGTCAGGAAACTAATCGTGTTGAGAACACGTGCACTATACCAACATTTGTTGGTATTAAGCGTAGGTTGTTAGGCTTTACTATCGTTTTTGTAATGAAATAAATACGTATGATGGGCAAGGTATAGGAGATTCAGTTTATTGTATCAGATTTAATAAACGGATGACTTGCGAGTATTTGCTATATTATAATAAAACAAATTTTATTTAGGACTATATCACACATTAAATGATAAATTACTGTTTGTTAGATTGTTACACAGTCACAAAATGACAAAGCGAGCAGGACTAAGCAGTGAGTCAAGCAGTAAAAAGGCTAAATTTCAACACCTATGTCCTATTTGTGATTCAAGTTATGATTCCAAGCAAGAAATGGAAGAACACTCACTCAGTGTCCACGTCGACTTTTGGAGTGATACTCCTGACGTTTCCCGAACATGTTTAATTTGTGACTTAGTGTTTCCCTCGAAACCAGAAATGGAGACTCATTTCTTCAACACTCATGGATCATTCCTAGGACGTTTCGAGCGCAACAGTATAATTCCCACAAGTTTCAATGACATTTATCAAATGTATAGCCAAATACATTGTCCTTTGTGTTCCATCACTTTCCCGAGTCGACAAGAGTTGGAAGAACATATTGTATCAAATCATCAAGAATTCTACACGGATATTCAACAGGTTGGCGATGGAATTCAAGATACAATTCCCGTGGTACATGAAATGACCAGTGTGGGT
>NIPM01001142.1:0-26784 GCA_002738285.1 Holacanthella duospinosa | reverse complement strand
TTTGATTTTCCACTAATATGAGCAATTTTCAATCATATTCAGATAAGTTATTCTTCCAATTTTGAATCCTATGGCTTTTCGGATTATCTAAAACCTGGAGATTTCGGTGGTCAGTTTCTACTTGTATTGGTTGACCTAAAAGGAAGTATTTCAACTTGGTGAAGATTTTAACCAAACCAAGGCACTCCTTTTTTATCGTGCTATAGTTGCATTCTGCCAGATTCAGTTTGTAACTATAGAAATATAGAGGAAGACTGTTCTAAATTAGGATCCCACAAAGTGTGAAATCACTAGCATCAACTTTAATCTGATAAGGTTGATGTGGTGTTGCAAAATATAACATGGTGTTTTCTTTCAATTTAGCTTTAACAAATTCAAATGCTTGTTGCTGATCAGATCCACAATTATAAACAATATCTTTTTTAAGGAGTCCTAAAATTGGTGTAAGAATATTTGTGCAGTCCTGTATGTGGTTTCTATAATAATTAATAAAAGCCAAAAGGGATTGGAGTTGTTTCACATTTGGAGCTGCTAGATCTTGAATAACTTTTATTTTGTCTTCTAAAGCATAGTATCCTTTCTTTGTCAATCTGTATCCTAAAAAGATAAGTTCTGATTGTGAGATCTTGAATTTCTTGATGTTAAATGTGAGATTATGAGCGTTTAAGGTCGAGAAAACTCTTCTAACCNGTTGTGAGATCTTGAATTTCTTGATGTTAAATGTGAGATTATGAGCGTTTAAGGTCGAGAAAACTCTTCTAACCAAATCCATAAGATTTTTAAATGATTTTGAAGCAATAAGAACATCGTCTATATAAATATAAACCCCTGGTATATTTCCAATAAGGTGGGACATCATTCTTTGATAACTGGAAGGTNCATCGTCTATATAAATATAAACCCCTGGTATATTTCCAATAAGGTGGGACATCATTCTTTGATAACTGGAAGGTCCATTCTTGATACCAAAGGGCATCCTGCGATATTGGAAATGCCCAAAAGGAACCACAAACCCTTTTTGCATGTCCAATATGGTAGAAAATTCCGTTTCCTCAAGGTTCAAAAGCATTTCAGGGATTCTTGGAAGCGGAAACTTNATGTCCAATATGGTAGAAAATTCCGTTTCCTCAAGGTTCAAAAGCATTTCAGGGATTCTTGGAAGCGGAAACTTTTCTGAAATGGTGGTTCTGTTAAGATAAGTCTAATCCACCACTAAACGTAATGATTTATCCTTTTTAGCTATTGGAAACGCTGGTGATGAATAAGTGGACTGAGAAGGTTCTATAATATTGTGATTTAAAAGATAATCAATCTCCTTTCTAACTTCTTTTATATGGATTTTAGGAATTTTTTATGGCCTTTTGCAAACAGGTTCTGCATTTTGCATTAAATTCATTTCACACTGCCAAGAGGTGACTTCTTTTTAAGACTTTGATCAAAAATAGCTTGGTGTTCTAATAAGATTTTTTCTGTTGCAAAGGTAAATGTGAAACTTTATCAAGAATTTCATTTGTTTGATCAGAGATGTAATTTATGTTGTCAATCGGAATATTTCTCTTGTCCAAACCATAGTCCAAAACGACTTGATGTTTTCTGAGAAAGTCTTCACCAAGAATGATTCTTTCTAAATACAATGGAGCTATTACTAAGTTTACATCAAGTAAATATGTGTTTTCATCATTTTGAATAATTAATTGAATAGATCTACCAAAATTCATTTCACAGAATCTGAAAATTCAGAATTAAGATTAACCTGAGGTATTTTTTCTTCTTTAATGCCCAACTTTTTAAATAATTCATAGTCAATTAAGCTGATGGATGACCCTGTATCAAATAAAAGCTCATCATTTTGGTCCCCAAACTTGGTCCATTTTTTTACAAATGTTTTGCTGGTACCTGAAGAAATATNTAAAAGCTCATCATTTTGGTCCCCAAACTTGGTCCATTTTTTTACAAATGTTTTGCTGGTACCTGAAGAAATATGATTGCATTGTTGGTTGTTAAAACGGTTAAACTTATATGGTTTCCTTTTGGTATTACCTGGTTGATTTTCTAAGGAGTTATTGTTGGTATAGGAATTCAATCTATTGTTAAAACCTTGGTTTTTATCATTNCCTGGTTGATTTTCTAAGGAGTTATTGTTGGTATAGGAATTCAATCTATTGTTAAAACCTTGGTTTTTATCATTCTAATTGTAATTGTACCTAGTCTGTGGAGTTGCTGGTGAACTTCTTTGATTGTTAAAATTGGAATTTTGCTGTTTCCAGAATAATGTTTTTGTTGTTGGTTGGGATTGAATCTTCTGTTATTACCATAATTGCTACCATTATTGTTAGTGTTTCTAAACTTCAGCGCATTGCAATCTTTGGTGGAATGGCTGGAAGTATTGTGGTGTGAACAATAAACATATTACGTTCTGTTTATTCCAAATTTAGGTTTATTATTGGTTCTAATAATCCCCAAAGCTGTCTCGATTAACTTGCATGACTTGAAACTTCTAAAAAAGTCTTTAAAGACTTAAGAATAATTTCTTTTCGTATTTCTACATTAAGTCCTTTGGTGTAAAATGCCATTAACTGTTTATCTCCTATCTTGTTTCCTTCTTCAGATNGTATTTCTACATTAAGTCCTTTGGTGTAAAATGCCATTAACTGTTTATCTCCTATCTTGTTTCCTTCTTCAGATTCCAAAGTGTTGATGCAGAATACGTATTTAAGTACTATTTACTCGTACTCTTGGACACTCATGCTATTTTGTTGGTCCATGTAGAACTTGCCAATTGAAATAGAAGGGGTTTCCAAGTCGTCTATTTCCATTTCTTTCTCATTTTTAGGAAGAGGAAAACCAATATATTCGCGGTTTTTACTGGAGAAATTATTAAAATTCATGGTGGGTAGAACGTATCTGTTAAAATTCTAGAATTATATCGAGTCCTACGGAGTATTGTAAATAAAGATAAGAGCCTTTAATAAAGATGTTTAGGTGTTTTTGTAGTTTTCTAAATAATACCAAGAACTAATAAAATAGGCAATTAATTGTCAATACAATTAATTCAAATAACCAAGCCAATATCTACACCAGTCTGCTGGATGCGATAATATAGATATTTTGTTCAACTTCATCCATGATGTTTCCGTTTCAACTAATGACGTTAATATGGATCAATTTGTCATTATTGGTTACTACGAATATATCAGGTAATTCAAAGAAGAAAGGATGAGATACATCTTTTGACATTAAGAAAGCATCTGTTTAATGTCATACTTTTAATTAAGAAGAAAGAAATCCAAGTTGAGATCTCTATCCAAATAAATCAATTCTACAATGCTATTTCGCTTCTCATTAGATTCGTAATTGAAGGTTGAGACATCGAAGTACAATATTATTATTTTGATTCTATACTGGATAAGGTCGAGGGACACTCCGATGTTGCTTCAATGTATATCATCAATATTATTAAATTTAATTATCGCAACAATACCAACCATTTTAAATCTACCATGAAGTTCATATCATTATTGCCTTCTAATATGTGGCCCAAGGCGCATTCTGCTTTGTTCTATTTCATGGTTAATGCCAATCATACCTATACTAGTGAATATTTGCAATTGTGCTACAAGATTAAAGAACATAGAGAAGATTTACAAATCCAACCATTAATTAACAAGATACCAACTCATATATATGATTTTGTATCTAGAGATGAAGCCCTAAGGTGTCCTTTAAGAAATGGTTTAGATTCCTTGAATCCTGAGGTGACTTATAGCTTTGATACAAGAATGAAAACATCCGTCCTTGTATGGAAGCCATCAATTCATGATCTTATGCCTTGGTATATTGAGCCAATACTGGATCATAGCAAATATATATTTAGAAGCAATCTTTATGATACATATTTGACTGCCAGTAATGAATCTTATAATGGCTTACGCAAGATTTTTATCGAAGTAAAAAGTGACGAACTTGTTTATCATCTTTGGACGATAATTCCGACTAAATACGGATTCGTTTTAGTTAATGACTTTTTCAACGAAACGTCGAAATTAGCATCAAGCCAAATCCTTTCAGTTACGATCCTTTTTTGATCAAGAGAATAAATTTTGCTATCGTTTGGAACTTTATTTACAATTCGAATTAAAAATTCTCATTTAGTCTTGAATATTCGCTTTACCATGTATTTGATCCAAGATCAATATAAGAGGTTGCATCGAGATTTAGTCCAAAACACAAAATTTACAGTGATTTTGATCTAGACGTTGTATTCAATTTCAACTAACCCCCTATAATTCATTTTCTATTATGTCTATATAAAGGTGATCAAAATTGCATTCATGTATTCTATTGATCTTTTTCTTTGAACTTTCTATTTCATTCAATAAACACAAACAGAAAAGTGGCACCGTTACGTCATTATGATTAGATTATATATTGCGTCAGTTGTAAAATCAAAACTTTACATTTAAAGAAACCATGTTCGGACACACCAGTACACATCAAAACACAGATTATGAACCAAGACAAAGTAATGGCGTAGAATATCAAAAATATCGTAAAACGATCAAGAAAGGCAAATTAGACGATAGAGAATATTCTTATATTAAACTACTTAATGGTTTAGAAGTCCTTCTAATTTGTGATAAAAAAGCTACTCGTTCATGTACATCTTTGGATGTACATGTTGGCTCACTTTGTGATCCTAATGATGCGCTTGGTTTAGCTCATTTCTGTGAACATTTGCTCTTTATGGTAACGCCTTCCCACACTCTAATTATCGATATAGGGAACTGAAAAAGTAACTTTGCAATTAATTAATCAACTTAGTATCCTGACGAAAGCTATTATAATAAAGTAATCCCATTACCAAGATGAACTTTAGTATTTAAACGATAATGGTGGTTCTTGTAACGCTTATACTAGCCTAGAACATACTAATTATTATTTTGATGTTAATTCAGAAGCATTTGAAGGAGCATTAGATATGTAACCCTTCAAACTTTAAACCCTCTTGATTAGTTTTTCACAATTCTTTATCAGACCTTTATTTCGCGAAGATTGTGTGGAAAGAGAAGTGCAAGCGGTCAATTCCGGTACACTTTCATTTCCCAATGTTTGATTAGAACATGAGAAGAATATCACGAGTGATTCATGGCGTATTTTACAATTGGGTCGTACTTATACCAGTGCTCAAAACCCCCATCATCGATTTGCGACGGGAAATACGGAAACATTAATGCATGGACGTTCGCCATCACAATTGAGGAGTTTGATCATTCAGTTTTATAAGAATTTCTATTCGGCAAACATGATGAAAGTATGCATCCTCGGCTCGAGTATCCCATACCCCGCTTGTATTCATTTGGTAGAACCTATTCAGTATTTAGAAGAATTAACTACGTTTATGTTTACACCTATATTAAATCATAATATCAAGATACCGATTTATGATGCCCCATTATACACTAATGAATTCATCAATGTACCTCTATTTGTTTTTAATTCGATTAGAAATTGATCAAAGTGAAGACTATAGTTGATAATAAAGGAATTTGCATTGAATTTCCTGTTATTGATGTCGAAAAACATTATAAATATCAAGTATTTATCTCTTTAATTCCTTAATATTTTTGATAGCCTGGATATATTGTTAGTTTGGCGTTGGGTAATGAGGATAAAGGTAGTGTTTGTTCTATTTTGAAAAAGATGGATTTGATTGATAGTTTAAGTACGAGTGATATGCAGCAAACGATCGGCAATTATGTGTTCAAACTTACTGTTGGACTTACTAACCATGGTCTTGGTAATCTTTCCTCTTGATTTTTTAGAACATTATGATAAGGTCATTGAGCTCATATTTAGTTATATTCAATATATCAAAGAAAAGGGTATACCGGATCATTTCTTTGCTGAAGTAAAGCCATCATTGTCTTCATAGTTCTTTTAGACCAAGAATTTATCTCAAACGCAATTTCAATTCCAAGATCCACCACAAGGGTCTAATTATGTAAGCTCGTTAGCCGGTTCGTTGCACTCTGCAAGTCGAATGGGGTGTGAACCCAATCAAGTCCTATTATATGCGGCCAATACTATTTTGGAAGACGGTCAAAGTAGTGTTCAGAGTTATTTGGATTCGCTTGATTTTGGTAAGTTTCGTATCTTTTTTTTCAATTCGAAACTTCAGGAATCTCATTTCATCAAGGACAAGTATTATGGAACGAAGCATTCGGTCGTCGATATCGATAAAGGCAAAATCGAGGTTTCATCCTTTTTTGATTTTTAGGGCTGGATTAATTCATCAGATCATCCGGATTTTAGATTACCTAATGAGAATCAATACATATGCACTAACTTCCGCTTGATATCTAATGAGAAACAAGTCTATTATTCTCATTTAAGTTTATTTAGGAATTCCCAAGTCTTATTTACCAAGATAAAACTCGATCAATTTGGTTTAAAAGCGATACTCAATTTCAAACACCAAAGACTATGGCTAATTTTCGGTTATATAATCCAAATGTTTATACTACTGTTATTTCATCTGTTTTATCCGAATTTGTTATTTCCATGGTTTGTGATTCGTTAAATGAATGGTCGTATAATCCTTTAGTTGCTGGACTTGCTTTCTCTTCTAATTATACTACGAAAGGAATTGATGTACCTAAACCCGATTTTAATCGTTTGATTAGTTGAATATCAGTGGTTGGTCGGAGAAGATTCTGAGATTGGCTAATGATGCCCTTGATATGTTTTTGAAGCATTTGGATCATGAGACTTATTATGAATCAGGATTAAATGATCGGAAATTATTCAATAGAATCAAGGTGCAAGTACATTCCACTCCCCTTAGAGGTGTTTTGTAGTTGATGGATAATTGGAATAATTTCCAATTTAAGCCTTCCTATGATCAAGCTCCTTATTATATAAATCTGCATTATCAGCTTCCATTATGGTCGATGAGTCAGAAGTTGGAGGCTATTAAAGGTTTGACAAAATGGAATTTATTTGTAGATATCTCGTTTGAGATGGTTAAGAATTACTCCAGAATAGTAGTGGAGAATTTATGTGTTGAGAGTTATATCACTGGAAATATTACTAAGAAGGTATTTTTTAGTTTTATTTTGGATAGGATTGTTTGGCTATGTGTAAAGCGTTCTTTTCGAAATTCGATTCTATCAATTTACCACTCAATGAAACCAAATTATTGTTGCAACCAAGATTTGTTAGTTTAGTACCCGGAAGTCAAGTATTTAATCAATACAAATCTACCGATAACCAGTCTTGCGTAGCTTATTATTGTCAGGTACTTTGTTAATTGTGTTGATTTTTGGCTTAGATGGGGTATTATATGGATATTCAGGATCGTATCTTCACTGAAATTATGGCAACTATTATTACTCAACCTTTCTTTCATCAGTTGAGAACAGTGGAGCAATTGGGCTATATCACTGCTTCCTTTCAAAAGAATCATGGTCCTGTAGTTGGAATCATGTTTTTGGTTCAGGGATCGAAACATAGCATGGAACTTATGAATCGTATCGAGCATTTCTTGTTCCAATTTAGAGTATTCCCCTTGTTTCCTTATTCTGACGTTTTTAGAATGCTATTGATAGTTGGAGATCGTTGGAGATTTGGAATTCCTTGATTGTGTCGAGAATCAATGTCAAGATGGAGAAAGATAAATCGTTATCGCAAGAAATGGGTAAGAATTGGAATTTAATCAGTAATTCATATTACGAATTTGAATACAGTATCGCCTGCATCTTGATTTTTAGAGGAAAACGATATTCAATTCTTGAAATCGCTTATTGATCATCCTATTGATTTAGCTAATCTTTATGATCATTTCATCCTCCCTCACTCACCAACTAATCAGAAGTTTGCTATCCTCATGGATCCTAATGTGGAGGAATTGAAATTGGATGAGTGGAAGAAGGTCGTTGATGTGGAGAAGTTTAAGGTTTCAAATTATTTGGCTCCGGTTATGCAATGTGGTATTAAGGCTAAATATGTTGACCTTCAAGCCAAGCATTAAATTTTATTTATCTTTCATCAATTTGGTATATGGCTTTATATTATTTCTATAGAAAGAAAAAGAGATGTCAGGATGCATCTGACCATGGGTTTAAAGCTCCTTTTCTGTAAGGCTAGGTTCATCGGTCTTGATAAAAATCTTCTATGAAGATCTAAATTGATATATTCTGCATTTCGCAAAATGAATGGGTGAAAAATATTAAATAAAGGAAAAATAAAAAGTCCTAAACTAAAACTAAAGTAATGAATATAAATATTCTATTACAATATACATAAATGGAAATAGATTAAAAGCAGTTATAAAAACATTTTAAGCGAGAATATTTTTTGAATACTTATCTTTACTTAAATATTGTTCAAGCATTTTAAAAACAGATAAATACATCTAAAACTATGAAAAAAGCTATACTATTTATAGATAAACAACATTGTTAAGGCAGTATAATAAGTTTATTCAACTACAGGCTAGCGATATCAAAGTAACACAAGGAAGGATATTATTGTTTAACTTAATACATAAAAGTAGAAAGTATTGTTTTAAGGGAATTGTGAAATAAAATCATAAATGAATTCAAGAGTGGAATATTTAGAAATTAGACTCCAGAAATACAATTTCAATTTTATCATCTATTTGACTCAATAATTATTATTTAAATCACAACAAAATGGTAAATAAATTCAAAATCATTAAAGAGTGATAAATCTTTATTATTCGAAATAATAATGATTTTTCTTTTCAAACTAATTTCTGTTCTGGTGCTAATGCCTTTATATCTTACTGCATATAAAATTCGCATCCCCATGACAATAAACTGAATATTCAACTTTGTTTTTTAAACATTTGCATCTACCACTACAAATAGCCTTGCATGAACATCTAATGCTCATGAATAAAGCATTATTATTTAGTTTAACAAAATTATGAAGGCTTGTTTCATTAAGATTTTTAGCGGTTTCAATATCAAATCCTATATCGATATTTTGTGACATAGATTCTATGGATTTTCCGCCATATAATCTCTTTAAAGAAGAGCTACATGAACAACAAAGCTTACAAGTATCTTCAAATGGGTCATCTAAATAATATCTCTAAATAGATATATTAAATACATTTATATTCATTAAATTTAATTTTAATTTAGAGCTTTTTATTTTTTATTTATTTAATATTTTTTACCCATTCATTTTGTGAAATGCACAGAATATGGCACTTTATTTTCGTTCAGAGTAGTCCCTTTTTTGATTCTATTCTTAATTCAACCAAATCTTTAATGAATCTAGATTATTCTCATTCTTAATCAACCAATTATTTAATAAGTAAAATGGGGACTACTCTGAACGAAAATAAAGTGCCATATTTAGATAAATAGCATATGTTGTCTTCAAATAAATTACCTACTTAAGTTACTGGATGTAAATGGCATTGTATTAATAAAGCATAGAATATAGTGTCGGCCAAAATCGTTCCAATGTTTTTGAAATCAAATAAAAAATTGAATAGCTCTGAGAATATTTGATAAAAAAATCCAAAATTAATAAAATATATTCATTATCAATAAATATATATTCTATCAAATTTTCAAATTAGTATATTGAATATTAAATAAATTATAATAAAAATAAAATTCCATTTATTGGAATGATTTTGACCCAAACTATTACGCCATTTCACGCAAAGAAGTAAAGGAGAAAACTTAAATAAAAAATTTATTATGATATATAAAAAAATGAAACTTTGTAGTTTATATATATGAACCTTCTACTTTTATTACATCGCTCCATCTTTCAGCTAGCTGCTGAATACCATTCATAGGACCCTTTATATAAAGTTCCTGGATAATACTCTCTAGTTGTAATTCCAACTCTCCCCAATTGTCATAATCATTTTCTCTTAACTTCCTCTTTAATTTTCCAAAACAATTAAAATCAGGTGGACTTATATCTGGACTATATGGAGGATGATACCAAGTGCGGATTTTGTTATCATAAAAAAATCCATTACAAGCTTTGATTTATGAGGTCTTACATTATCCTATAAAACAATAGGATACTTGAATTTCTTATCAGGTAGCCATTTTAGTAAAACTTCATTAATAAAGTCTATATAGACATCTGAAGTTACCGTCTCTTTAGGTGCACAAAGCTTCCAATATGCAACACCATTATTATCCATTGTTAGAATAAGCATTATTTTTCTCTGATAGTTTAATTGTGCTACAATTTGTGGTGGGCTTTCGTCCTTAGTTCTCCAAAATCGAGACTGGTCACGCTGAGGTTACATATATAAAGTAAGCCAAGTTTCATCTATAGTCAATGTTCTGTTTATTAGGGTTTTTTGTTTTGATAACTGCTCAAAATTATATCTACATGCTAATATTCTATGTTCTCTTTGTTCCTGTGTGAGAAAATGAGGAACCCATTTGCTCAATAAGTTCTTCATTTGTAAATCTTGTGTTAAATACCGATAAACAGTATCTTTGCTATAATTTACTAACATGGAAAGTTGGAGGCACGAACAGGCTTTACTTTGAGCAAGATATTTTTTAATTTTCTCAATTGAATTTTCTTTTATTAAATGATTACTTGTATCACCTCCTCTAATGTCTTCAACGCAATTTTGGCCCTTATTAAACTTAGAAACCATATTTTTACTGTATTATATTTATAGGCCTTTTCTCCTATCGTTTTAATCAATTTTTTGTGTATTATTCCCGAACTATAGCTTAGAATTACTCCAAATTTAATAAATACCCGTTGTTCTTTATCGGTTATTGAATTTTTACAAGTTATCCATTATAGTACTTTAAACAAATATGTTTTAAAAATAAAACTTAATTTATAGAAAATATTATATATAAATCTTGGCACTAGATATTAATTTGCATATTTATTATTAATTAAAATTCGCTTACCTTTTTACGTAAAACGGTGAAATAGTTAAGCAATTCTTATAAAGAAAGTACTACATATTGATCTTTTTGAAGATAAAAAGCATTTTATTTTCCAAAAGCTTAACTCAACATCTTGGAAATGAGAGAATAAGATTTTGAAAACTTAGACCAAAACGATTGAAACCTAATAAAATCCTTTAAACTAAGCGAAATGAAATCAAAAGCAGGTACAACAACGGGCAACTTCTCCGCCTCGTTAAACTTCGTATACCAATTTTGAATATACTCTTCATTGATAGGCAAGAACACATATCTCTGACTAAAATGCGTCAACAACACGTAATCCGCTTGAATCTTTTTAGATAAGGATAATGCTTGACCTAAGGTGGAATGCATTTTATCGAATGCATCTTGTTCCATACCATCTTCAAACGTAGCCTCATGTATCAAAATCGTAACACCTTTATTATCATCTCTATCTTTTACATTTTCTAAAGCTTGATTTCCCAAAATGACCATTCCATCACATGGCATGCAATCTCCAGAATAACTAATTATAAGATTGATAAATATTACATGATATTAAATCCTACTTTGTGTGCTATTAAACAACCATAAGATTCTGGTGCTCTATGTTTCACTTTTTCTGTTGCGAGATATAAGAGATCAAGTTTTAAATACAAATCATCGATTCTATAAATATAAAGACTTCAATATTATACGCTTGATTAGTCTGATCAGTATTATGTTGCGATGTTGATCCAGCAAATGATTTATTATCAATCCAAATCCAATTTGATCCCTCAGTATTCGATTGATCATCTGAAGAAATCAATTTAGGTAAGCCAAATACTTGACTAAGTTCTTTTAAGAAATTATAAACCCTCAAAGGAGCGATCAAATATCTCAACTTCTTACTTTGTTCTCCTAACTAAAAAAATCACTCATTTTTGGAAGAATTAACTTTTTTGATAAACAAGAGCAAGGAAGGTAAGCCGAGATGATGATCCGCATGAGGATGAGAAATAAAGATCAATTTCAATTCATTAATCCATTGGATCAAATCACACTCAATCTTTGGGTGTTTCTTTTGCGATGAACCAAGTAGACGATATAATTGTGCCATAGTACCTTCACCACAATCCAACAGAATATTACCATATTTCTTGGTCGTTATAATGGTCCCACTTACTATAAAATTCAAGTTAAGTGAGATTGTTACCATTTCGATGTAATGAAGGTAATGAAGAACCTGTTCCTAAAGCGGTAATAACCAAGCCATTCTTATCATCATTAGGTGAGATTGGGTTTAATTGTAAGGCCTCATATTCTGACTCCAATTTCAATTTATCCAAGATTTGATCATAAAAATTACAATCAGTTTTATTAGACCCCAGGAAATTTGTAAAATTATAAGCTGAACCATGGCTGACTTGGAATTTGGGTTCTATATGAATTTGTGTCTTTGGTTTACAAATTTGAAATTTAACCTCGCTCAAACCTAAACAAAATCAATTTCAGAAAATCAAACCTTTTAATTCCATCTCTGGAAGATTAAGAGGATTAAGATCGAATAATGGGTGGAATATAACCGGTTCGATGAGATTTAAAACAAATTGCGTCATAGTAGTAGTTTTTAAAGCTTGCGTAGGATTAGATAATTCTGGACAAGATAAAATATGCTAAATGGTAAACAAATAAAGAGGAACCTCAGTTTCTAATGGGAAAGATTTGATCCAATTAATAAATTCAACATTGCTTATTACTTCTAAGGAAGATAAATGGATGATGCATTTCATTTCAGCTTTCTTGTTATTGATTTGTGATGATATTAGTGAACATAAATATGTTAAATTAGGTAAATCTAAAATCAAAATATTCTAAAAATGAAATAAAAATTAAAGGTAGAGGATACTGAACCAGATTTATTAGGTTCTACGCATTGGTCTGGAGTGATTGTTCGACCATCTTCCAAAGTAACTGATTTTCCTTCCTTCAATTGCGCTATATCAAACAAATAGTTTCAAATAGTAAAGATACCTATTAATTTTCCTACTGGGATCCTTAATTCTTTCACTTTATCCATAAGAACTTTACCTGGTATATTGTTCGTTTTAATTAAATAAGCTATGGAAAATTCAAATTCATCACCTAATGGAGTGGATAATTCAGGTTTCTGATAATAGAATAATTTATTATCTTCTGATTGAGGTTGTATATCATTTGATTTCAATCGTTTAACACGATCTATTCGACCTTCATTATCCGGATTAAATACTTCATTAACATGCCTCCTCTTCACCTTCAATGCTTCCATTAACGGAATTAGGTCATCTTCTTGGATTTGAGTTTCTAAATTTTTGAAGGGATAAATTGGTATTGAAGTTATCGAACATTCCGCATTTTTAAATACCCTAAAATCCTCTTTCGATTTTGGAATAAATTCCTCTATATTCAATTTCATCTTCAACCTAACGACAAACGAATTTATTAACATGGGGAAGTACCTTGCTGCGAAATGTCTATAGGTAGCTATAATATGAGTTAGATTAGGTCCTCCATGTAATGATAAGGATGATAAACCAGAGTCACAAGTAGATAATAAAAAACCTAAAATTAAACCCAATATTTTACCACATAAACCGTTTAAAGTTTCTCCACTAATGCGAGTGAAAAAGATCGATTTGATCTTCACTAATTTGAGATTTTTGTTTTCAGTATTTAGACGTTGAACATTCTCGCTGCAATTGAATAATATACTATCATATGTGAGCTGAAGTCCAAGTGTGCTTAGACCGATGTTTATCTTGTTGTCGGCGACGGGGTAGGATTGGCCAATGTCGATAGATTCAAAATAATATTTCATTTCAAGTTTTTGAAAATAAAAGGTCAATCTTATGTTTCAGAGCAAAAATTGATGTAAATATATTTTTTAATTCCAAATTATAACGAAGTTGTCACAGTTAAAGATTTTGAATGAACCAATAAGGATGGTGGTAATTTGTTACTTAAAATATCCAAAAACATAAGATAATCCAATGATCTTTCTTGCTTATCCGAAGTATTTAAATCAGGTATTGGAAGTACAGAGAATAACAAAGCTGTTTCATGAGATTGTTTACGAATTAATTCATTTAAGATGGTATATTGAGTTGTGATTTCCATTTGATTAAACTCAGTAACTATTTTCTCTTCAGATTTATCGGGTTTAGGTGAATCTTTTGGTGTCGGAGTTTTAGAGAAATTGGTTTCTTTAATTGTCGGAGAAGAGGATAATAACTTCACTTTCATTGAATTGGATAAAGAACGAGACAAAATACCTTTACCATTAAACTCTTCGTTCAATTTCGGTGAATTAATCCCAATATCACCACTATACGATGGTAAACTATGTTGCCTATTCATTAATGAAGTTCGTTCTGTATCATCATTCTTCTTTGTATCGATGTTGATAGACACTGTTTTCTTCGCTTTATAACTAGCATTTTTATAACTTTTGAGATTCGACGATTCTAGAGACCAAACCTTCAGCGTTGCTGGAACTCTAAGATCAGTTAATAATTGATTTACCTTGAGATATTCTTCTTTTATATCAGAATCATGTTCTACAAAACAACAAACACGCAATTTATAGCGTTTCTTCCAAGCATCGACCATATGTAAGATGCAACCTAACTGTAGTACCATAGTATAAGAATCAAAATTGGATTCTTCGCTCGATAATCCAGTTAATTGTATAGGCCATAAATCGATATAACATTTGGAAGATTCAAATATTGGTATTAAGTTAGTGGATGAGAAACAAGGCGCCAAGATTGCATTCTTAAACCCAAAAGCAATCCCAATCACCTTATTTAATAACAAGGTATCTTCGATAATGCTCACGTAGTCAGTTGGTAAGATTTCCTTTTCTTTCTTCATATTATCAGTAGGGAGATTAGGCATTAGATCAGCAAAACCATTAATTGTGATTTCTGATCTATTCGATACGAGTCGTTTCAAATTAAACGATCCCATCAATACGATATTCGGCACCATAGCACCTATACCTACGCCCATTAATAAATTCCGCAGTCCTATCCGTTCATTTTCAGCAATATCTAATTGAATAAATGCCTTAATCCTCAATATGTCAATTAATTTACTCCAATAACTTTTCTGCTTATGATATTCTTTAATCTCTTTCTTGAATTGACCTTTAATAACATGACCCAAGACAAATAAGGAGCCTTTCTTTAGAGAGTTTGCGAATTGAATTAATTGATAATTAGATTTTGGATTGTTCACTAATAATAAGATTTGGGGACGCCAGAATTTGACATGTTGTTTATTCGTATCCAATCTCAACAAATACTTACGGACCTGATGATAAATAAGCAATTGAGTAACATCGCCCCAAGATTTCGGTGGTGCAATGAAATGAATCGTAGACCAACAAAGCAAGGTAGCAATCATAGTGATAGATGCATAGACTATATTTATATAGAAGATAGTGACAAAACATAATAGGATACCTAAGAACGCTAATTGCCAATTGAAATATCGAAATAATGGACGAAAATTAGGCGCTGACCCAATCTTGAGTATAAAACACGCTAAGTTAATAAATCCAAAGATTAGGATGAAGAAATTCGTAACGATGCCAGCAATCACATCGATGGCACCCATAAACAACATTGATTGTGCTAAAAGGTAAGTCAATAGTATAGCTAAAATAGGTTGGCCCCAAATAGAACACTGGATCCCACTAAATGGCCATAGGAAGAACAGAAGGTCATCTTTCGAAAAGGCTTGTAAAGTTTTAATAGCCGCTGTCAAGCACGATAAAACAGAAGCTACAGACGTGATTTGTATACCGATATTGATAAGATAAGAGGACAAATCAATATCTGATAGAATATTCAAATTATGATACATAGAATCCCTACTAATACATGCTGAGAACATAATACAAAACATTATATAGGCTATTAAAGTGCTAGTTATACCATATAAGGTGCCTTTTGGTATCGATTGGCTGGGATTTTCAAGATCTCCAGACATGGATGCTCCAGATAGTATTCCTATACAAGCAGGGAATAATAAGCCAAACATGGATTTCACATCTTCCATTTCATTCATTCCAAGCTTAGGTTTGAAATCAGGCATCAGATTACTCTTCAGCGTATCCAAACTGAATGCTGTATATTTGATATTACGATTCGGATCTTCAAATGGTTCAATAAGGAAAAAAGAGACCAGTACGGATAGAGTAGAGATGAGGACAACGATTCCTAAAATCAAAGATGCTTTAGAATAAATCTTTGGGCCCAACATACAAACATAAGTACAACCTATCAATAACAAACTAGCATATCCAATTTTGAAACTATCTATCTCTGGTAAAATCGGAAACAAAGCCCCCGATTGGCTACCATAACCTGATAGCAAGGCTTCTGTAAAAGCTAATACGTTTAAAGCTGCATTTAATACTGCACCAAAGAACAAAAATACTCCAATACTACCACCGAATTCAGGACCTAAACTACGGGATATCATATAATAAGCTCCACCGCCTTTCACCTTCCCATTCGTTGATATTGCACTGATCGAGAGTGTCGTTATTGATGTTATTGAATAACCGATACTGAATAAGAGTAATGTTAATAAGAGGCCGGCTTGTGAGATTATGTAGGGGATTCGGAGGAAGAATATTACGCCCCAAATGGAACTTACTACTGGTACGTAAACACCTTCAAATGTGTTCAATTTCGTATCTTTTTCGTGGCTTTCTTTATTTGGTTCGTCAGAATTGGAGGGAGGTTGTGTAGAACCTAAATCTAATTTATGTTGTATTTCCTCCATCTGTAACCCACCTTTACTGATAAAGTTAGACATACTTTATTTAGGTTTCTTAGTCTCTTATTTATACTCTTGTTTGATCTCCTTACTTCATAGTCTCCTAACGCTAGATATAGCAAAGAGCAGCCAAATCGATTGGTTTCACAATATAATCGTTGAAAATTTATAGGTTTGTCTAGTTATGTATTCTTTGTCTTTCAAAAAAAAGAACTTACATTTATATTTGGCACTTTAATTTCGTTCAGAGTAGTCCCATTTTGATTTTTTGCTTAATTCAACCAAATTTTTAATGATTATTAATCAACCAATTATTTAATAACTAAAATGGGTGAATGAAAATAAAGTGCCATTTGTTGTCTTTCTATTGCATACATTCTGGTGATATTCAATACTTAAGTTCACTTTATGCTTTGTTTTTAATATAAAATAAGTGTATACTTTTGATATAGCAAAAGATCTATCGATAAAATGTTTTTAGAGTGTATAATTGCAAAAGTAAAAAAACTTAATCACTAATATAAACCTTAGTTTGAAAAGCAGCAGTTTAATAAATAATTTATCCGATTTGATAATCGTTTGTATTTTCGGACCCTGGTACTTTATGATCAGCAAGATTAGGCTTCAACTCATAAACTGTGATTATAGGATCTTCTTTCAACTAATAAAATATCAATATATAATCTCGATACTTCAGACCATTCGCCTTTCAAGCCAATATAAAACATCTTCAATGCATCGTTAGAGTTTGTAAAAAATAAAGTGATATTTCTAACATTTTGAAATTTAGCCATTCTATACAAATAAATTGATTTTAGAGGACTTAGGGTTACCTTGTGTTGTATTCTACAACTTCGTTGCTTTCTGTAACTAAATCAAATTCTTGTGTTGGTTTTAAATCTTCTACATTATCAAAATCGACTTGATTATTATTTGCGAAACTATATAAAAATTAAATGAGTGAAATTAAATACACTTTAAGTTTTTCGGGATGTAAATCCCCTAATTCTCCTCTTATTAAAATAGATTTTAGTTTTACTAATCCTGTGAACCTAACAAGAATTAAAAGGATTAATGTGAGAAATACGGAATAAAAACAATAATTTCAGGCTCCAAATCATTTTCTACAAACTAAAGAAATAATACAATGAAGATACGTTAGTATTATCAAGTCTGGATTCCCAAATTTTGAATACTTTCTTTATACTATTTGGTTCTTTCTCATTTAGACAAGTTACTTTTTCGATATCTATTCGTGATAATAAAGAATCTTTTAATGCTACTTCTTCGTCATGGTCGTGTTCATGATGGTGGTGATCACCTTCATGAGCTTCGTGGTTGCAGCTCATTCTCTTTAAAATCAATAAAAATTTAATATTTTAGACATAAATAGTGAGTTTTTATAAAAAATCATATTGATATAAACGTGATTAATACTTAATTTGTATTATCAAATTTACACATCAAAATGTAAAAATATGGATTTTATAAAAATGTCTACGATAGATTGTGGGTACTCTAAGTACTAGTCTACGCCACGAATTTTGCAACAAACATTTGGGATAAAATTTTCGAAAGATAGTTCTATTCTTTTCGAGAAGACAAAAAGGCTAATAAATACTAAAATATAATAATTTATAGATTTATTTAAAAAATAATAAATATACAACAATTTAAAATGAAAGCTAATTTAAAGATAGTGTAATATGCAGGATTAAATATCAAGAGGGAGGGTGTACTCGGTCTCTAAGCCATAAATAAGTATCCCTAAATAATCCACAGTTTTACAATTATCGGACTCGTGCTTTCAATATTTTATGTATATTATTATTAAAAAACCTCTTAATTCTTGAGGCAAAGCATGTTTTAGGGGTATATAATGTTTCTCTCGTGTCTTCTTTTGATTCATCTTTTGGTTCAAATTCCTTGTAATCCTCATTATTTCTTGTCAAATAAGAAAAGAAACAAGAACCTTTTATAAATAAGAATGACAATCTATTTAAGTTCATTAAATTTCATTTTTTTGATAAACTTTGGTCTAGATTTTCTTTCATAAACCTCAAAGAATACATTATTCCAGTGCTTAAATTTAAATTCATTCTCAAATGCTTCTTTTAGCTCATAAACATTATTGATTTCATATTTGTAATCAATTGTTTTAAAAACCATACTAAGTTTACCAAACATTCCATTTACATCACTCTTACCATGATGCTCACCAAAAAAGTTAACGGAGATATTGAGACTGTACTTATCAGATAAATTCTTCGCATTATAAAGGAACTCTTTAGACCTAAAATGAGGACCACAATCTGTGAATAAATTGACAAATTCGTATCCTAAACCCTTTAAATGACCAACTATATGATCCAAAGTCTCAGAAGAAAATAGTGAATCATGGGATAATATTTCCGATAATAGATTCATATAATGTCTCAACACTGATCCATTATTTTTAAAGATTAAACATGCACCTAAACATGTAATCTATCTCTTTTCGTAAAAGTCCTGGCCAACTTCATGACCACCATAAGATAACTTGAAATTTTCCTTATAGTCAAGTATAAGGATACAGGACTTGTCACTTAAATTATCTTTTAGAAGATTAAATTGTTCTTTTTGATTTTCTACCACCTGACGATGCATTTGATATATTTCTTTGGTTCTAATAAATTCCTCTTTTTCTTCAACACTTAATGATGAGTAATTTCTTTTAAATACGTTTTTACTAAGATCAAAAATTCCACAAACATGAGTCCACTTTTCACTTTTTTATAGCTTTTAGGACAATATTTTATAAATGTCCCATATGTAACATTAAAATTACCATCATTTATATATGATCTATAGATCTCCTTTTTTGATTTTTCCAAATATTTTACACCATTCTCATGCGGGGATTCCATCGAATACTTATTTAGATATTCAATTATTTTACCCACTACACCTGATCTAATTTTCTTTTACTATAAGGAACATAGCGCTGATAATTATCTAAAGATATTCTACCTTTTTTTCTTTTATTTCTTGCAATTATGAACTGTGAATCAGAAAAATTGAATTTCTTTTTTCTTAAGCCCTTTTAAGCTTTTATATGCCAGAACAGACAATATATTACTTTTTTGGTTAATTTTGGCATTTAAATACAGCTTTCTGATGTTTTCTATTATTTTGAATCTTTTTGTAAAGAATTTCATACCAGGAATTGTTGCATCATTTATTTCTGTTGATTGTGCTTTCATTTTACTTTAATTTAGTAGGAGATGATGTTTATTGCAAAAAAAACCTATTTATAGGAAAAAAGACTGTTATCTTGTCTGGGTCCTCTTTATTCTCCTCAGTTCCCGTCCCCATTCATTATTTGCTGGGCCTTAATAAATTTCATTTAATTATTTGTTGGTTCTTCATTTGCACAGTGGTACATTAATTTGTTTTTGTTCAAAATCATCAATTCATCATGTTTCAAGTCAATATTTGTTTGCATGAATTTTTGTTTCAGTTAAATATAATTAGTTATGCATATTCATGCATTGTTATTAGTTTGCCTAAGACCGTCTATGTATGCTTATTAATTAATATCGCCTCTTTATGCATGCTTATAAGTTGTATCCGCAATTTTATGCATCTTAATTCATTATGCTCCGAACTTTTATGCATCCTTATTAAGTTGTTTCAGAATAATCAATGCGCCAATAATTTGTTTCAAACCAATTATCCACTCCTTATGTGCAAAAATTATAAATAGAAGTCGAATTCAAGTAAAATCACAAGTACTGTGATGGATTCGATGTAAAAAAACTTCGAGTTTTCTGTCATTAGGAAGTTCATCTGTTTGTAGCGAATGAGTAGGAACCTATACTACTAAGAGTCTCTTTTGAGCATAGTGGCACCCTACCGACTGCATATACATTCAGGTTGACGGATACGATTATTCGATAGCCTAATACTGTAGTTTTTAATTTTTATCACAACTTGTCCAATATTTTTTTTATTTTTAAATAATAAAATAATGGTCTTTTTACGACAAAATGGCCATATATATTTTTACTCTTTATATTTTGTCGTAAAACTACAATATTTATTATTGAATTTTATTTTTTTATTAAAATTCTATTAGAATTGTAACCGAGGCTTTAAGAATTTTGTCACATATAGTAATTTTTTCGCTTAAAATCGATTTTAAGCGCGCAGCATTGATTGTTTCTTTTTCGCTACACAGATGATAAAAAACAATACCATTGTAGTCCATTGCTAAAAGCAACATCCTTTTATCTTTATAAGGTTTGTTCATTGCTACTTGTGGTTCTTTTTCACCAGGTTCTAACCAGGACATCGGTTGATCCTTCTGTGACGCCATATACAAACCAACCCATGTTTCATCAAAAGTTTGAGTTTTTTTCAGCTTTTCTTTAGTCTTACTATAATTGGAGAGGTTAAATATACAAGCTTGAACCCTGTGATCCTTCTGATCTTCGTTCAATTCCATTGATATATAGCGACCATGTCGCTTACTCAACTTTAGATCATCAGTTAAAATTAGATGCATAATGATTTGGTGATATTCAAACTCTCTCTAATTGGCCTCACACTTACAGCTTTGTTTTCAAATAAAAGTCCATTAACAGCTTCAATACGTTCTAGTTTTTCATCACTTTTTTCAGATGGCCTTCCGCGAGCTTCTTCTATCGATATCTCTCCTTTCTCAAATCTTGATTGACATCTCTCAACTGTTCTCAGAGACATTGCACTGTTACCTAAAGTATTCTTTAATTCTCGTTGGATTTGAGAAGGGCATTTACCATGTAGAGTTAAATATTTAATAATAATACGCTGATCTTGAGCACTAAATCATTCAATCAATTCTTCTTTAAAATCCATTTTGAAAAAAAACAAAACCGTGTCTATTATTTATAAATAAATTGTATCGCTATTACATATAATCAATTTTGGTTTCAATTAATTACACTTTAAACGAGGTGTGGAGAAAAATTTCACCGCCACATTTTCTTGGACACCCTAATATAATGGACCGTTTTATGAAGCATCTAAATTGTAACAGGTTATTATAGTAAGAAGTATCGAATAAACTATTTTGATTAACCCTTAGGTATGTTATTGGGTGGAATATACATTTTTTAGTTTTAATAAGTTTTCAACCAAATTGTACACCAAATAAAGTTACAAAAGATACTATCTATTTTTAAATCGGAAATAAAGAGCCATATTATACGTCGCATTTGGTAAATCCTAAATCGTCTTCGTAAAATAGATTTTATGACAAACTTTTTACAAAATTCACATTTTACAAAGAATAGAAACCCCAAACGACTTTCGTTTGATGAATTTATATTTTACCGAAAATGATAGATAAGAAAGAAATTGATTGTTGTTATCTTTACCACACTATATTTCATGTGATGTTTGATTATGTTCCTATATTTATACGATGTTTTCTCCACATTTTTGTGACCAATTTAGCAATTGATTCTCAAAGAATACACACCAAATAGCTGCAAGTATAACAGTAAAAAAGAAAATAGGAATAGGCTTTATAATTGTGGATATATTAAGCATTATTATACCTTGTGTTAATTTCTGAGCTTCGATCTGTGCATTTAATCAAGCTTAATTCTTACGAATGTGTGTCATTTCTGTTTTTAAAATTCCTAAATGCGGCATATAAAAGGACAGCAAAACACTAAAGAAAACAAATGCTCGAGAATAGGGAAGCGAAACTAATCATAGCGAATCGAACGAGCTCCACTCATAAAAGTACTTCCCAATCCGATTTAATAGTAAATTTAGGATCCATGATTGAAAGAGAGCCAAAATATGCAATAACATTAAAAGAACATTCAAAGTCTATTATATTAGGCAGTAATAGTAGTACATCAATAAATAGTAAGAGAAAGAAACAAAAGACTAAAGAAATTAAATTTAGTAATGAAACTACAACGAAATGGCGCATAATTTGTTTGTTATTAACTTGTTGTATACCGTCACCCATTTTGGTCTATTTTGGTATGGCCAACAAAAGAGTCCAGCATGCATGGAGGGAGAAGGTTGCGTTATGTATTATTATTTTTTTCATTTCTTTGTTTGTTGGTTTGATTACTTTTGGATTCCAACAACTAATTTGCGATAACACCACCAATCAGCTCAATTCCATACATCAAGGCTCTTTGACGAGAAATCAGATTATAATACATGGTAAGATATATGATATAAATAAATTTATACATCCATCAGTCCCTCTATATGCTAATAGTAAAGATCCAATTGATTCAGGTACTTTCAAGTTGTCTGACAAGCCATTTCCTGATGTTGGTACTAAGGATCTCAGCTTCTTATTCCAAAAAGTGACAAGAAACAAACAATCACATTGTAAGAACATTATGAGCACTAAAGCAACTTCAGAAGAGAATTTAGAAGACAATGGTATTGATTTCCGATACTTTCCATGTACTCCTATTGAGTTGAGTAAGAATAAATCGGATATTCAAGGCTCAATAAATAGTAATCAATGTCATAATACTATTCAATTTGAAAAGATTATCAAGCCAATAGCAGATGTTTATTTCACGTGGGATGATGTAGTTGATAAGAGAAACAAGTTGATCGTCTTTAGCGGTTCTGTATTAGATTTGGACCGTTTGAAATGGTTAGTTGGTGATGTCGATATGTCGAAAACTGTGGCTAATTTATTGGATCCAAAACTGCCTTATTTAGGTCAAGATGTGAGCTTATTTCTCAATTCACGTTATCCAGAAGTAGGGAAATGCTTAATAGATCTAATTAGAGTCGGTAGAATAGATACTAAAACAATTGGTTGTATAAGTTCTAATATTGTACTTTATATTAGTTTAATCGTTATTATTGACGTAGTATTAGTAAAGTTTTGCCTTGCTGTGTTCTTCTCATGGGTTCTTTCGTGGAATTTGGGTCGTTTAGATGAAAATTCTCTCAAGGATCGATTCAAAAAGATGGATCAGCTTGAAAGCTGGGCTGAAGAAAGTCAAATATCCATCAACAAAGCAAGTACTAATTTGAGTAATAATAGTTGGGAGAATAAACTTAATACTAGGCTTGATTTCAATATCACTTATTCCATCCTTCTTGTTACTTGTTATTCAGAAAATTTACAAGGATTGAAAACTACTTTAGACTCTTTGGCCAATACAAGATATCCTAATACACATAAACTCTTATTCGTTGTTTGTGATGGAATCATCACTGGTGCTGGTAATGATAAATCAACACCTGATTATTGTTTATCTTTGATTGATGAATTAATATTAAGTGAAGAACAGGTAGAGCCGAGAACATATTGTTCGATAGGAGAAGGGGAGAAACGAATGAATCGAGCCAAAGTATATGCCGGATATTATTATGGAGCCAATGGTGTGTCTAATAAAGTCCCTATTATCTTGGTTGTTAAATGTGGTAATACAACAGAATTGAATAAGCCTGGTAATAGAGGTAAGAGAGATTCGCAAATGATCTTGATGTCTTTTTTGCAGAAAGTCTTACTTAATGATCGAATGTCTGAATTGGATTTTGAATTATTCAATGCTATATGGACCATCACAAAAGTATCGGCAGATGTATTTGAAACTGTGTTAATGGTGGATGCTGATACCACTGTTTATAGCGATTCTTTGATTAGAATGGTTGCTTGTTTTTCAAGAGATTCTAATATCATGGGTCTTTGTGGTGAAACGAAGATTGCTAATAAGAATGATAGTTGGGTTACAATGATTCAAGTGTTTGAATATTACATCTCTCATCACTTGTCCAAGGCATTTGAGTCTATCTTTGGTGGTGTCACGTGCTTGCCTGGGTGCTTCAGTATGTATAGGATTAAGGCACCAAAATATAATGAACGAAACGAGAAAGTATGGATTCCAATTCTTGTCACGCCATCTATCATTAATCAATATTCTGAATGTGAAGTTAATAACCTGCATTCTAAAAATCTCTTATTGTTAGGAGAGGACAGATTTTTGACCACTTTGATGTTAAGAACTTTTCCTAAAAGAAAATTGATCTTTGTTCCTCAAGCAGTATGTAAAACAATTGTACCAAATGAATTTAAAGTATTATTAAGTCAAAGAAGAAGGTGGATCAACTCAACTGTGCACAACTTATTGGAATTAGTGATCACTAGAGATTTATGTGGCATCTTTTGCTTTTCTATGCAGTTTGTTATTTTTATGGAACTTTTAGGCACTTTAGTCTTACCTGCTGCTATTATGTTTACCTTTTATTTGATTGGTTATGCCTTTATGGATCCATCCAACTCATTAATACCATTACTTTTATTAGCATTGATCATTGGATTACCCGCGATACTTATTTTATTGACCACTAGAAAGATTATCTACACTATGTGGATGTTGATTTATCTTTTGAGTTTGCCTATTTGGAATTTTGTTTTACCACTTTATGCGTTTTGGCATTTTGATGATTTTACCTGGGGAACCACTCGTCAACTTGCTGACCCAGATTCACTTCTTGATAGCAAAGAGAAGCATGATATTGTAGTTATTGATAAGGAAAATTTAATCAAACAGAAAAGATGGCGCGAATTTGAAAAAGAAAAAATAATGAGGGCCAAAACAATAATGAAAGATAATTCTACTAAAGAACAAGTTGATCTGAGCTCTTTGGGTTATTTTTCTCCATTTGCTTACAAATATTTGTCGGATTTCTTTAATAATACTCTGAACTCCTCCTCGTTGCTCACTAGGAATTCTAACCCTATTTCTGTAGCCGTATCCACTTCTAATGATGAACGTAGCGATATGCCTTGGAGAAATTCTGCAAATCTGTCCTCTTTGAATGTAGGAAGTAAAAATTCCTCGAATTTTGGAAACAAGACACCCAGCAATGTAAGCAACAAGTCGCCGCTTTCTATACCTGTGTCGATAAAGACCAGATCTTTCCAGGAATAGTTCATTTTAATTAAAAATTGATATTTATATTATCTTTGAAAATATTCTTTCAATCAGTTCAAGAATTTTTATTCGATTTTTCCTCCTGCGCTTGTAAAGAAATTATGAATTCAGAATCAAAAGAAGTAAAAAGCTTGTTCGATTTACAGAAACCAAAATATCATAAAACAGGGATAGAAGAACTAGACAAAACTTTAAATTGTGGATTAGCTATAGGACAAATAACCGAAATATTTGGTAAAAGGTAATTTCCTCTTTAAACCAGTTTTAGTTCTACAGGGAAAACGCAATTATGCCTACAATTAACTCTTAACACCATAACTAACACACACAAACGTAATTATAACTTAATTTATTATTAGACGTCGTTTATATTTCTACTGAACACCTATTTTCTTCAAAGAGATTGTTCCAATTATATAGGAAACAAAAAGATGTACAATTAGATGAAGAATTATCTGAAAAGGAAAATATGTTAGGTAATAAAATACATACAATATTTATAACCGATGATGAGCAATTGGATTCGCTGTTTAGTAATTTGATTGTGGTTTTGTCAAAAGTTGATATTGGTTTGATTATCTTTGATTCTATAGCTGCTTTATTAAGATTTAGTGATTATAAAACGAAGACCAGGCTTATCAATTTTATAGGAATGAAATTGAAAGAAATATCCTATAAATATGAATTATCAGTTATAGTAAATAATCAAGTTACTGATCAAATAAATGATCAATATAATGGATTTTATAATTATATCTATAATAATTTGTCAATCTCATCTAACATGATATTTGATCATTTGCCTGCTCTTGGTTACCCTTGGTCGATTTTTGTTAATACTAGAATCTTGCTTTTTAGAAATAGAGACAATGACAAGCGTAGCTTATTGCTTTTATCAAGCCCCAATGCACTAACTAAAGTTATAAAGATCAAAATAGATTGTTCTGGATTTTCTATCGAAGAATGAAATTTTGTATTTTATGCATTTGTATTAAATTATTATTGCGTTCCTAGCAAAGAGGCACTCGAAAAAATTTACTATAATATATATAAAGTTGAAAATTAGTATG
>NIPM01001141.1:0-26781 GCA_002738285.1 Holacanthella duospinosa | reverse complement strand
GTTTATAAATAAAGCCTGTAGATATATAAATAAATTTAAAAGACTTGATATTATTAAAGGCGTAATTAAACAAGATTCGAGTCCCTCTTTGTGTGAAACGACCTAATATGGCTCTTTACTTTCGTTCAGAGAAATCACTTTTTGATTCTCTTCTTACTTCAACCAAATTTTTAATGAATATTGATCAACCAATTATTTAATAAGTAAAATGGGGACTATTCTGAACGAAAATAAAGTGCCATATGGTGTGGTCCCTTATTCCTGTCCAATTTTAATATATTTTATTTTTAAAGAATGAGAATCAAAACAGGGTAAATGCAATCTGCCACTATTAACGAAAACATTGGTTCTAAAAAGACGACTAGACACTTTAAAGAATAAGTACAAAAAAAAAACTCCTACTAAAATAATCACTTCTAAAGTCAAAAAGAAAATACCAAAATGTCCTTCCACATATTTCGAGGAGAAATGTATATAAAAGTTAAATATATTTTATTTGTTTATTTTTAAAATAAATATTACGCTTCTTATTATTTTAGTTTTTGGATAGGAATAAGGGACCATAGTAAAATTATCAACGTTCAATCAAGTGATATATTCACGTTTTTAGGCTTGAAATGTAACTTTAGGCGGAAACCCAATTTAAAATGCAAAATATACAAATTCCAAGTGCCTTATTTCTTGTTTGTATTATACAACCCATGGATTGTTTATCCATTTCTGGTTTTTATTACACTCCCTGTTAACAAACCAAGTCTCACATAAACAAAATAGTTAAACTTTTGATGAATGCTAAACAGAAAAGATTAGCGGAAAAGTGGATCTAAGTTTTTTAAAACTCCTTAAGTCTTTAAACATGCTTGTGTGGAATGGTCGTTTCATTTAGCAGGCCCCTTATAGGAAAAGTATAAAAGGAGAGTGAAAATATAGAAACCAATGGATTCACAAAATAAGACGACCGAAAGTTATCTTGCAAAAGGCAACAATTATTTCAATTCTAGTGTATTAAACAAAGTAAGTGTAAACAAAGGAAGTTATCCCGGCCTTATTCGGTCAGGCAATCCAGGTATTAGTAACTCTGGTTTCGTTTATAATAGAAATAGTGCCGCTAGAACTAATACTACTTATTTAAGCGGGTTATTTAAGACTAATTTCGCTTAATTAAACCTTTTACTTTGTGTTCTATGCTGTTTTTGAAGATATTCACCAAAAACGCGTACCGACGCGGTTTGAAAAGAGACAAGCTTGAAATAGGGGTGAGACGGATTCACAAAAAATATTATATAAACCATTATAAATTATGTAATAGTATGCGAACTGGATATAAAGCCGAAAAGGAAATCATCAAAGGCAGTGCTAAAAAGGTAGTTGGTATCTTGTTAGGCGATCAGGACTTGATAACTAAAGGCGAGATACAGAAAACTCATGGTAGAGTAGAAAGAGAACTTGCAAATAACATACATTCGAAGTTGGAAGCCCAAATAGAATCCAAAGAGCAGGCGTACAGGGCATCTATTGAGTCGAGGTTACTGTCAAAATCAGGAAATGAAAGGTTGGGGTTTGGTGATAATCCTAAAGATTTAGATTTGGCTCAAAATAGCGAGCCGAGTATTATAGAAAGATCGATTATTACGGGCATATTACACACTTTATTGGCACTGTCAATAACTCAGCAAATACTCTCAAGTCAACAAAGACAGACACGGGTAAAGAGCCTATCCCTACTGTTATTTGAATAAATTTTTATGATTCTTTATCAACTTTTTTAAAATCGATGTTTCAAAATACAAAACAATGATGTCATAATCTGATAAGCAGAATTCAAGTCTAGAATATTCAAATAAAACATTTTCCATTTAATCGGAAACGAGAGGGACTACAAAGCCAATTTCTTTCTAAAAATGACGAAACTAATAATAAAAAACAAAGGTTTATTCATTCATCTGTTATATCCACCATTTCTACACATCTCCAGGCCATTGTGCTGGTATATTGTTAATTTGAAGTCATTTTTAGAAAGAAATTGGCTTTGTAGCCCCTCTCGTTTCCGATTAAATGGAAAATCCTGTAAAGCATTTTTCTGCATATCTTTGATTCTAAATGTATAAGTACTAATCACGCCTTTCCTTTTTGCCCTCCAAAGGTATGTTTTCATACAAACCAGTATGAAATATACAACTTAGAAGCCCTTATAAGAACCACTTAAATAAAGATTTAATAACAGCAGATATAATGCTGTTTGGGTGTGACCCCCTTATCAATTTTAGGTGCAGAGGCGTTGTATTTATCTTTGAGACTAATAAGGGCGTACAAAAAGATATAAAAGGAAACGGAAATTAAAATCAAGGTAATGAATGAAACCAAAAGCTTCTCGGCCAAAAAGCTATTGGGGAAAATCTTCCGATTGGATAGAAGCAAAGGGAAGAATATGAATAGCAGCAAATCGAAATACATCAGTTATCATGCTTGGACTCCGTTCGTGAAGCCAAAATCGCTAGATAATGAAGATAATTTTTATGCTGGTAGCAATCGATATAGCAAACGAAACTCCATAAACTTTGGCTCGCCCAGTAGGTTATCCTCCCACTTCAGCATCCATCAATCGATAGATTTTAGGCCTAAAAGACACTCTAGTTTTATTTATTCGATGTGAATAAACGCCATTTTATACAAATGAGTTTTTTGAAATCAACGAACCGCATTTACGGTCTTGGTCCAATAAAAGCAGAGCTTAGTTTAGATACTTTTACAGAAATAGAATAAGTTTATAAGTACAAGGAGAAACAGTGGCGGAGCAACAAATGTATCTACCTCCCGTACAAATATAAATGAAGTCATCATAAACAAGTTAAGCTCTTATAATCTCGATTATTTGATAGTAGATTGAGTTGCCTGAATCGTACCACCTCTTATTCTCAATAACACTATAATATAGCACTTTATTTTCGTTCACCCATTTTACTTAATAAATAATTGGTTGAACAAGAGTGAGAATAAAGTGCCATATTGGTTTGTATTCTTTGCCTTATTAGTATAATGATCATCTAATCTTACAGCTCTATGACTTGCCTAATATGATCGGAGAAATGGACAAATGCATCCATTGTCTCAATCTTTCATTTTCACCACTAAGGCTAGTTCTCTCATTCGATCGGTTGAATTTCAGCAAAAAATTCCTACACACAACCAAAAGCGGTAAAAGAACCATGCAACAGCCACAAAATCTCAAAATTTCATGGCCACACTAGACGACAACAATTATTCACCAACATGGAGCGGTATATCTAACACCTTATCTATTTCGATTGGGGTCAGTGTATTGGTATTAGGCGCTCATGAGGTTTTGAGACGAAAAGAGAGCTTCCGTAATTTATTCATGGCTCGTTGTCTCCAGAAAGGTAACAGAGATATACCAAAGCCTAGTATGAAGGTTTTAGGCTGGATTAAGTCGGTTTATCAATTTGACCTCAATTATTTATTGAAGATTATTGGCCTAGATGGCATTATGTATTTAAAATTTCTCAAATTATGTGTAGTATTGACTTTCTTTAGCTCCCTTTTTATAGCTCCTCTCCTATTACCATTGAATTATATAGGCCATAGTTATAGTGAATTAGAAGAAGTGGGAACAGTGCAGGAATTTTCTATTAATGGCATTAAATCAGGCTCTCCGAAATTATGGATACATAACTTCTGTCTCGCTTGTTTCACAATCGTTTCCCTATATTTGTTGTGGACTAATAGTGTGGAATGGATGAATTTGAGGAATGTTTGTTATGTTAAAATGGCTTTAAATCATAAGATTGAGACAAGATCCATTATGGTACGGAACTTACCCACTTTGTTGAATACGGAAGAAAAGTTTGAGAGTTACTTTGTGAACCTCGGGCTTGGTGAAATCGAATATACCACTTTACTAAGGTACCCACGAAAATTGGTCCGACTGTTTGATCGAAGAAATTTGATCTTGAAACAACTAGAATTTGCCCATTTAGAATTAGTTAATAACTTTAATAAGGATTTAGTAAATATCAACCATTGGTCGAACTATGAAACGCAACTTGAACTAATCAAAGAACTCATTATTACAAAGAAGAATACAAAACAGAACATATGGGAATTACTTGCTGAAATCGACCCTATATTATTAAACAAATATCAACCCTTAAAGACTAATAAAGATAGTGAGGGATATTTAATTGATTCACTTTATCAAAAACTAATTGAAACGGATAAAGAGATCGAAATATTAAGAGAAGTTAATTATATCAAATTACGACATTCACCTAGTGAAACTGGGTTTATAACCTTCAAATCAGTTGGGGATGCTCAGTTGTGTGCTTCTTCTATCTTGCATTCGAAGATTGGTTCTTGCATTAATACACTTTCACCTGAATTACGGGATATACAATGGGGTAATCATGCCATGCCACGTACGGCTAAACTACTAAGAAAGTTGATTATTAATATTTCGGTTTGGAGTTTAATCATCTTATGGTTGATCCCCATCGTACCTATCCTGACGCTTGTTAGTTATGATGTATTAGCCAAACAATATCCTGTCCTTGTGGATATCGCGAATAAATATTCGCTTGTTCGAACTATATTACAGAATTTTATACCGGCTATTCTCTTAGCGATCTTTATGTCTATTTTACCTCATCTGTTGTATTTCTTAACTTCTTTTCAAGCCAATTCTACTTACTCCGATTTTGAACGTTTGGTGGTAAGACGTTATTATGCATTTTCAATCTTTAATGTTTTGATTGTCTTTCTTATTGGACCGACATTTATCAATATTTTCTTTAACGCCATCCAATCCCGTGTCAATATTCTAGAATTGATCGCCTTGAAATTACCAGAAGGAGCAGCCTTCTTTATTAATTATATCTGCTTCAATATTTGCTATCAAGTTATGGAACTTATCAGTTTAGGTTCCCCGCTTCTAATGGCGATTTATTCTTCTTTATTTCCATCTAGCCCTAGGACGAGAAATATTCTAGAAAAATCTTGGCCATTTCCAGCTTATTATTATATACCAATTCATATGTTAATGTTTGTTATTACCATCACTTATGCGGCTATTAATCCAATCATCTTACCGTTTTCGTTATCCTTTTTCGTGGTCACGTATTTCGTCTTTAAACATCAGTTTTGTTATGTCTACATCAATGAATATGAAACCAATGGGAAGATGTGGAACTTAATCGTCCAATATATGACGGATGGCCTCCTTTTAGCCTTAATCACTTTGGTTAGCATCACCATCTTTAAGGAAAATTTCTTAGCTTGTTTACCTTCCATCCTGAGTATTCTCAGCGTCTTTTGGTTCAAATCGTTTTATAATGAATTCTTCTGTCAACGTAGCAAAGCGATCCCTTTGAATGCTGTTAAGATTGCAGACGTTCATTATTCTTCTCGTTGTAAACCAATCTTCTCAGATGATGAAGAAGAGAATAGTTTCACGCGTATTCAATCGACTACGGAATTTAGTAGAAGATTTTCAAAGGATTTGGATGAAAAGATCAGGGATGTTGTGATAGATTATATCGGGGATTCGAAATTGGAAAATGCACTAAAAAGTAACGAATTCTTACATCCTTGTTTTCATCAGCCACTTCAATCGACTCTCCTCTTGCCTCTTTTTCCTAATCAGAGATATTATGCTATTAATCAAGTTGTAGAGTTTAACTCGGTGTTGACATCATCGAAATTCGATTAACAATGTACATTATTAAATAATCTTTTACATTTATTTTAAAACAATAATATTGCAGTAACTACTATTAATAATACACCAATAATGATGAGTGTGATGATTATCATAAACCATTTTATTGTCGTTAATCGTGTCTTGTCTTTTTCTTCAATTATTGGCTTTGTATTTATAGGATGTTCAACTTTAAAGATGTCATTTGGTTGTGTAGATACAATATTCTTAGAAGTTTGATTCTTTATAGGAGTTTCTAGAGAAGAAACTATAACAGTTCCCTTCTTAATTTCCGTATAGACAAATTGATCCTTAATTTCAACATCAACTTCTTTTTTGATCTCAGTTTGAACCATTGGGGTTTTATGAACCTTATCCTTCATTTCAATCTTCTTAGGAGTTTGAATAGGTATTCTTTTTAGAGGATTAGTTTTACTAAATTCCCCTAAAACTACATCACACTTTTTACCACTAATAAGATCGATATTGAACGCGTTATTACAGATCATTCTCGGCTTATACAACGATTCATAAGTTTCATTTCTATTAATCAAAAGCCTTCGATTACCCATTTCCATATTCTTTGATTGAATTTGGTTTGATATTATTATAAGTAATTGTATATTCATTTTTAGAAGGTTGATTCTATACGTAAGAATAAAAATTTTCGACTTTTTATATTGAATATTGTTTCACTTATGTATTCCTTTTCATCCAATCAAATATCTTGGTATTTATCCTGAGAAAAAACATTATCAAGCAATTTAGACCAAAATAGCATCGAAAAATCCATCATTATTTATTCATCATTTTACAAATCATTCGATTTTTCATTTCTTCCTTTTTTTGAAAATTCCTAAATGCCAGCCGTAACCGATGTTAACCAACCCTTACTAACGCGTCTCAGCAATCTCATAATCGTATATCCTCATGCACCTTAACTCTTTATGTAGCAAGCACAATTCTTATGGTGGATAGGTCATATTGCTATCATTTATAGTGGATCATTCTATTATTTAACTTGTTTATTCTCTACTGCCTTTGCTACTAAATTTTACTACAAGGTGTTCCAAGGGGCCCTGTTGAGCTATGGTATTGTTTCTTATAAGTCACATGCGGTAAATTCCTCTTCATTTGATATTTGGATAGCCGTTTACGATGTCTGCTGATTATTTCTTTAAATTAACCTCAGATGAAACCTTCTCTTATTTATTATTATCATTTTATTGGTACTTATCTGCACCCGTATTCTGTATCCCCTCATTAATTATTGTATAGTTTCGATATTTCCATACTTAGTTTTCTCTGTGTTTCATGCAATCAATTTCTTACGTACCAGCGTGTTGCCTACTATTATCCTCGATATAAATAAAGAGTTGAAGAATGCGAAGCGTATTAATACTGACAGTCTTTCCCAGACTACTAAGTTGAGTTTGTTTATTCAAGATTTAACTAAACGATTTTATAATCCTGCTATGAAGGCTGTTTCTTTATTTGAGGTTATTGGTATTCCATTATTTATGTTGTTTGGCATCTTATCGTAACATATCTCCTCCAATTGACGTTTTATGTAGGTTTCGAGTGTCGATTATCAGCGGCTTATTTTACGCTCAATTTCTAAGACAAAGATCACGACAATCACCACAAGTCCGAAGTACGTTTACTTCTATTAGAGTCTTTTTGGATTCTAAAATTATGCAATCCAACGTCTCCCCTTTGGTTCAAATTTATTATACTAAGGCTAGAGATTTGTTACGTGGATCCACACCGGCGTCCAAGCCTGCAGCTCCAAAAAAGGCACAATAGTCTGGATTAAATTTTTGGTTTTCAACTATTCTTTTTTGTTTGGAATATCGTTTATTGTCAAATTTTACCAAGATTAGTTACATGAAATGGCTGAGAATCCGCATGGATGTATGCTATAAACTCCATAAACAGCGTGATTATAACTTTATTATGGTTTTATATATGCGCAATTCAATTATTATAATGATGTCTTTAATCTAAATCTAACAATTTTAATGCTAATTCATCTAAATCTTTCAATTTCAATTTCAAAGTTTCTTTCGATATTTCTTTTATAATTAAATTTGATTTATCCTCCAAATGGTTTATCATGTGTTCATTCAAATATTTCAACTTTTCTATTTGGGTTTGTACGTTTTCCATTGTTTTCAAAACAAAAATTTAAAAGTTGAGAAGCTCAAGTCCAATAAAAAGAATAAGATATTTTGATTATAAAACTTTGATGAGAGAAAATATTTTATTGATTCAAATTTATCATCTTTTATGTGGATTTAGGTTTTTTTTCAATTTCAAAACTTGAATCAAATGGATAATACTCCAAAAAGTATTTTCAAAACATCCCAATTTTTATAGACACCAGGATCAAAAGATTGGCATTCAAAGATATTAAAAATACACCCGAAACTACTATAGATAATAATACTCCTAATCTTAAAAGAAAGACATTTCGAGAATTATTCAATGAAGTATACCAAACAAGCTCTAACAAAAAGGCTAAAACTGAAGAGGACAAAGAAATTCTACCTTTAAAAGCAGATGTAAATGTAGTGGAACCTTTAAAAGAAGATAAAAAAGTATTAGAGCCTTTGAAAGATGAATATGATCCTTTAAGTTTTCAAGAAAATTACATTGCTCCTTCTTTTGGTATAATTTACAATATTAACTATTTTATAGAGGAAGAGCCGATTATACCTTTTATCACTGATATTCCAGAATGTGATATTGAATTTTTTTCTTCTGATAAAGAAGATTTCTCTTTTGATGAACCTGAATTGGATACTGTTTCGGTTAATTCGTTAGAAAGTAATCGAAGATTTTAATAACATTGAAGTCCCTGGCTTGGAATAACGTTTTTATTTGGTAAACGTCTATCAATTTAAATATTAATTAAAGTTTTTATTAACGATTGTATAATGATTTACACCTTATGAACTATATTTTAGAAATCGTGAATAAAACAAGATTCGATCAATAAAAGCGATATTATTTTAAAAGCTAAAAAGGAATCAGATTTCTCAACCATCTCGTAGCAAACAAATAATGACGTGGAAAATCACGATAGCCGCAGAACAAAAACACGAGGAAAATCGAACAATTAGCCATATGGTGAAACATGGTACGTAACATACCAACATTATTAATATAGCAGATATAATGGAGGAATTTGGCTAAAACATAAGTTAAACAAAACCTATAATATTTAATCAGGATTTGGGTTACGAATTCAAAGAATCTTTAGGCATATCTGTAAAATGTGCTACTGCAACTGCAAAAGGAAACACTACCAAAATTAGAAAAACATAATACAAGGAAAAGTTTCAACAGCATGTTCATGAGCGGCCTGAAATCTCAAAGCCAAGTCGTTAACCAAATGTCTATTCTTAATTATGTTCTAAACATAAATCCTAAAATGATCATACCTGTTCTAAGCCATTAGGACAAGTTAAAGAAGTGACTAATTGAAATAGAATTCTTGTAATAATAAAAGTCCAAATCATCATCAATATAACCAAGAAATAACTCGCCTTAGTAACTAAACAAAAGGGTTTAATAAAAGGCAGAATTGTAATATTAAGTATTTTCGTCTTTTCTAAAATGTTGATTACAACAAACATTAAAGCGTAGAATATCGGTACTATTGATGCCAATGCGGTTGCGTCACTTTTTCCTTGATGTAATGAGCTGAATGCTGTTGGTCGTTGTTGTGAATAAGTGTGTGCAACCATTACAAAGAAAATCCTAATTAGTCGACTTAAAAAAGTTCCTCAATGCCACCAAAGAAAGAGCTCAAAGTGAAAAAAGACAAATCCAAAGTGATTGAAGACAAAACATTTGGCTTGAAGAACAAGAATAAAAGTGCCAAAGTAGCTCAATATATCAAGCAAGTTGAGCAAAACGTTAATCAAGCTGGTGATAAGAAGGCTAAAGAAGCTGAATTTCAAAAGAAATTACAAGCTCAAAAGAAATTAGACGAAGAGAGGAAGAAAGAAGAATTGCAGGAATTATTCAAGCCAGTTGAGCAACAGAAAGTACCCTTTGGTGTAGACCCAAAGACAGTTTTATGTCAATTACATAAAGAAGGTATGTGTACTAAAGGCCATAAATGTAAATTTTCTCATGATCTAAATATTGGAAGAAAGGCAGAAAAAATTGACATCTATACTGATGTCAGACAGGTTGATGAACCAGAAGATGAGCTAAGTAAATTAGAAAATTTAGTCTTGAGCAAACATGGTAAGCCAAGAAATAAAAGCACTATAGTTTGTAAATACTTCATCGATGCCATCGAGAATAAGAAATATGGCTGGTTTTGGGATTGTCCTAATGGAAGTATCCCCTTTCAATTTATTTCGTTTTTATTTAGACAAAGAATGTATTTACCAACATGCATTACCGCCAGGCTATAAGTTGAAATCCACAGGCATCAAGGAGGATGAAAACAACGTCATTACATTGGAAGAATTCTTAGAAACCGAACGACATAAATTAGGCAAGAATTTAACACCAATAACGTTAGAAAGTTTCAACAAATGGAAAGAAGAGCGCAAGATAAAGAAAGAAAACGCCTTAAAAGAGAGCAAGAATTTGAAAGATAAAGCGTTCAAATCTGGAAAATTCTCTCAATTGAGTGGTAGGGAATTGTTCGATTATAATCCGGATTATGTGATTGATAACGATTATGAGGAAGATGGTGATGATGTCTTTGATTATAAAATGTATCTCAAAGAAAGTGAAGAGGAATGACACATTTTATATAAAATTCGAAACTTTGGTGCGAATTTTTGATTTTGCTTGCTAATCTACGACGTCAAAATTTTCATTTTCATTTTTATGGTTAATTTGTTCTTTAATTGATGCTTTCATTATACAAGAAATCATCCCAATTTTTCCTTAGATTGATTAGTTCTTATTTATCGGATACCCATATCAAGTTCATTAATTCTCATCATTGTCTGAAAACAATGATGAAAACAATTTTACCTGGTTCGAAATTTTGATAGCTGAGTAGAGTAAGATGTTTTTGAAAAACATCGAATGTTTTAAATATATTTAATATCTATGTTATATTTATTACAAAATTGATTCTTTAATATTATAAAGTGTTGGTTTATGCTTATATTGACTCGTTTTTTATAATAATTTTATTATTACGCCGTTTCACGCAAAGAGGTAAAAGAAAAAATTTATTATGAGATATAAAAAGATGAAACTTTGTAGTTTATATATATGAACCTTCTACTTTTATTGTATTGCTCCATCTTTCAGCTAGCTGCTGAATACCATTCATATGACCCTTTATATTAAGTTCCTGTATAATACTCTCTAGTTGTAATTTCAACTCTTCCCAATTGTCAAAGATTTTCTCTTAACTTCCTCTTTAATTTACCAAAACAATTAAAATCAGGTGAACTTATATCTGGACTATATGGAGGATGATACCAAGTGCGGATTTTGTTATCATCAAAAAAATCCATTACAAGCTTTGATTTATGAGGTCTTACGTTATCCTGTAAAACCATAGGATACTTGAATTTCTTATCAGGTAGCCATTTGAGTAAAACTTCATTAATAAAGCCTATATAGACTTCTGAAGTTACCATCTCTTTAGGTGCACAAAGCTTCCAATATGCAACACCATTATAACCCATTGATATTATAAGCATCATTTTTCTCTGATAGTTTGATTGTGCTACAATTTGTAGCGGACTTTCGTCCTTAGTTCTCCAAAATTGAGACTAGTCACGCTGAGGTTGCATATATAAAGTAAGCCAAGTTTCATCTATAGTCAATGTTCTGTTTATTAGGGTTTTTTGTTTTTATAACTGCTCCAAATTATATCTAGATGCTAATACTCAATGTTCTCTTTGTTCCTGTGTGAGAAAATGAGGTAGCCATTTACTTAATAATTTTTTCATTGTAAATCTTCTGTTAAATACCGATAAACAGTAGCTTTTCTACAATTTACTAACATGGAAAGTTCGAGGAACGACCAGGCTCTACTTTTAGCAAGTTATTCTTTGATTTTCTCAATTGTGTTTTCTTTTATTAAATGATTACTTGTATCGCCTCCTTTAGTGTCTTCAACGCAATTTTGGCCCTTATTAAGCTTAGAAACCATATTTTTACTGTATTATATTTATAGACCTTTTCTCCTATCGTTTTAACCAATTCTTTGTGTATTATTCCCGAACTGTGTCCTAGAATTACTCCAAATTTGATAAATACACGTTGTTTATCGGTTATTGAATTTTTTAATTTTCGCAAGTTATCCATTATAGTAATTTTAAACAATTATGCTTTAAAAATAAAGCTGAAGTTATAGAAAATATTATATATAAATCTTGGCACTAGATATTAATTTGCATATTTATTATTAATTAAAATTCGCTTACCTTTTTGCGTAAAACAGCGTAATAATTAGAGTGTCCAAGAAAATATGGCGGTAAAAACTTTTTGTTATATATCAAAAAATACTTTGTTGAAATTGACAAAATTTTAGTATAATTAAGTGAAGTTCCCCTCATTGTCAATGACACTTTTCCAGCGATTAGGTAGTCTTTGAATACCACGATACAACCCTCGATTCATTCCTTTTAAAATGGCCATTTCTAGCTAAGTTTCGAACACCGACCAAATTTCAAACTGCACAACATGAAGCTCACGTTTAAGAGATCCAAAACAATCATAATCACATGGTGAAATATCAGGAGAATATGGTGGTTGGTACCATTGCTCGATTTTTTTATCTACTAAAAAGTCCTGTAAGAGTTTAGCTCTGTGTGGTCTCGCATTATCCTAAATAATAGGCTTAGAAAACCTTTTAGTGCTTAACCATATAGGAATTTTTTCGCTACACAGATGATAAAAAGCGATACCATTGTAGTCCATTGCTAAAAGCAACATCCTTTTATCTCCATAACGTTTGTTCATTGCCACTTGTGGTCCCTTTTCACCAGGTTCTAGCCAGGACATTAGTTGATCCTTCTGTGACGCCATATACAAACAACACATGTTTCATCAAAAGTTAGAGTTCTTTTAAGCTTTTCTTTAGACTTACTATAATTGGACAAGTTAAATATACAAGCCTGAACCCTGAGGTCCTTCTGATCTGCGTTCAATTCCATTGGTATATAGCCACCACGTCGCTTATTCAACTTTAGATCATCAGTTAAAATTAGATGCACTAATGATTCTGTGATATTCAAACTCTCGCTAATTAGCCTCACACTTACAGCTTGTTTTCCAATAAAGGTCCTTTAACAGATTCAATACGTTCTACTTTTTTATCGCTTTTTTCAGATGGCCTTCCGCGAGCTTCTTCTATCGATATCTCTCCTTTCTTAAACCTTTATTGCCATCTCTCAACTATTTTCAGAGACATTGCACTATTACCTAAAGTATTCTTTAATTCTTGTTGGATTTGAGAATGGCATTTACCATGTAGAGTTAAATATTTAATAATTATAGGCTGATCTTGAGCACTAAATGATTCAATCAATTCTTTTTTAAAATTCATTTTTAAAAAAAAACTGTGTGTACTATTTATAAATAAATTGTATCCCTATTATATATAATCGATTTTGGTTTCAATTCATTACACTTTAAACGAGGTGTGGAGAAAAACTTCACCGCCAGATTTTTTTGGATACCCTAATACTAAGATGTGGTCCGTTATTACTGTCAAAAAACTAAACTAATAAGAAGCGTAATATTTATTTTAAATAAAACAATATGTGTATAAAATATATTTAATTTAATGTTTCATTTTTAAAGTATTTATATACATTTCTCCTCGAAATATGTGGAAGGACATTTTGATATTTTCTTTTAACAGAATGGATGACATTGGAAGTGTTTATTTTAGTAGGACGACTAGGAATTTTTTATAAATAGAAGTACCTATTTCTTCAAATCTATTTACAGATTTTAAGTATTTTTACTTATTCTTTAAAGTGTCTAGTCGTCTATTTAAAATCACGTGAAGCAATATTTTCATTAATATACGCTGCGCGAAAAAAATTCCGGACACCCCCTTTTTTTAATAATATCTTTTTAAATAATTAATATTTAGGGCGTCCCGCGCAAAGAGACACTCGAATTTTGTTTAATCATTCCTTTAATAATATATTAATAATATCAAGACTTTTAAATTAATTTATATATATGACAAGCTTTATTTATAAATAATTATATTTTGAATATTATCATGAATAACTTGCAAAAATTAAAAGATTCAATTTCAGATAAGGAACAGAGGATTTTCATCAAATTTGGCGTAATCCTGGGACACAGTTCTAGGATAATTCATAAATAATTAGTTGAATCAGTTGTAAATAGCGCCTATAAACTAAATAAAGTCATAAGTTTAGTTACTAAGCTTAAGAGAGGCTACAATGTGATCGAAGATAGTCGAGGAGGCGATATAAGTGATATCTTGAAAAAAGAAATTGTAATAGATAAAATTAAAGAACTGTTGGCCCAAACTAGAACATGGTCTTGCCTCGAACTTTCCATGTTAGTAAATTGTAGCAAAGCCACTATTTATCGGTATTTAACAGAAGATTTACAATAAAAAAATTATTAAGTAAATTGCTAGCTCATTTTCTCACGGATGAACAAAGAGAACATAGAGTGTTAGCATGTAAAAACAACATGCTACTTTTATTGAGACAAAATAACTTAATTAATCGAACTTTTACAATAGATGAAACTTGGGTGTCCTTATACATGCAACCCCAACGTGACCAGATTCGATCTTGGATAAATAAGAATGAAGACCTACCTGAATTTGTACTTCAATCTAAATATGAAAGAAAGATAATGCTAATATTAGCAATGTATTTTCAAGGTGTTGCTTATTGGAAGCTTTGTGCTCCTAAAGAGACTGTAACTTCAGATTTCTATAAAAACTTCATAATCGAATTATTAGACAAATGGTTACCTGATAAGAAATTCAAGGTACCTATAATATTACATGATAATGCTAGACCCATAAAGTAAATCTTATAAAGCAATAATTTATTTGTGAAAATATTCGGGTTTTGGATCATTCTCCCTATAGCCCTAATATTAACACACCTGATTTCAATTGTTTTGGGCAATTAAAGAGAAAGTTAAAGGAAAAAATTTATGATAATTGGCACGAACTAGAAATTCAACTAGAAAGTGCAAATCAGGAGCTTAACTCTAAAGGTTTTATGAATGGTATCCAGAAGTTACCCGAAAGATGGAGAATGTAATAAATGCAGAAGGATTGTATCTATAAACATACTAATTTTTAACTTTAATCTTTTATAGAAATTTTTTATTTGAATTTTTTTGAGTCTCTTTTCTCGGAACGCCCTAATATTATAAATACTATCTCCATTAATTATTCCTCTGTATGATATTGTCCTTTTATAAAAGGCTCTGGAATATTTCCAAATTTGGAATTTGACTTTTAAGTTACAATATTTTGTAAAAAAGTAAATATAATGGTAATACACTGCCAGTCAAAAGTGATTCAGTGTTTGGAAAATTTGAACTTAAATGGTAATTCATGAATGAGTAAGACTTCGAGAAAGATAATACTCATATTTTAGATAGATATAGCCTTTTTCTATAACATATCCAAATATTATATATCTATTTTAAATATTGATAGAGATATGATTGCTCAAAGTTGAAAGTAGGTGATTCAGTGTTTTGACGAATTTTTAAAAAAATGAAAAATCAATAGATTGTGTGCCCCCACTTGGTTTTTCTGATCTGTTCGAGTCTTTTAGGCATTGAACTAACAAGCTTAAGATATACTTCAGCTGAAATATTGTTCCATATATCTTGAATTCTATCCAAAAGTTCATCTTTGTCTTTACATGGTGATCGAATTTTTAGCTCTCTTTTGATATAATCCCATAGATGCTCAATTGGGTTAAGGTCAGGAGATTGTGCAGTCCATCACATTACCTTTATTTCGTTTCTTTTGAACCATTTTTTAATACTTGAAGCGGTATGAGAGGAAGCATTGTCATTTTGAAAGACACTTTTAGATTTGTCCAAGCCATACAAGTCAATTGTATATATCAGCTCGTCATCCAGAATACTCTTATATATCTCAGCATTAACACTGCAATCAATTCTACAAAGATACCCAACACCTGAAGAAAGCAATCATCACCGAACCATAATTGATCCACCACCGAGTTTTTTTGATTGAGTAATATTGTGATCTCTGAGTGGTTCCCCGATTTTTCTGAAAGTTCTATCACGTCCATCAGATCCCTCTAGATTTACTTTAGTCTCATCTGACCATATTACCATATCTCAGTCCTTATTTTCACAATTTCTGTGTGTTTTTTCAAATTCTGATTTTGCTCGACGATGAGATTTTTTTAATTGTGGGCATTTCTTTTTGTATCTAGATACGACGTTGCTACGTTTTAATGTGCGCAGTATAGTACTCGAAGAGGCGAATATTCCTGCATAGTTCTTGAGTTCTCGCTATATTTTTTAGAGATGGAACATTTACCACTTGTTGCTAATCTTCCAATATATTTTTCATCATACTTATCTAAGACCCGAGGACGACCTATTATAGGCTCTGGAGTATTTTTTCAACTCTATTTATTACTCTGGACACTGTTGCTTGTGAAACTCTAACAATTTCAGCTATTTTTCTTGAAGATTTTCCATTTAAAGCAAGTTCGTTAATTCTTGTTTCAATTTTCTTCAATGTTCTTCTTGTCATTTAAATAAGCCTTAATACCTTCTGCTAAGGATTTGAAATAAAAATGAACAATTTTGCGGTATTTTAGAATGTTCTAGAATGAAAATTTTGTAAATTTAAAAAATTCGTAAAAACACAGAATCACCTACTTTCAACTTTGAGTAATCATATCTCTATCAATATTTAAATTATCTATAATATTTTTAATGTTATAGACAAAGGCTTTATCTATCTACCATATGAGTATTGGCTTGCTTGAAGTCCTACTCATTCATGAATTATCATTTAAGTTCGAATTTCCCAAACATTGAATCACTTTTAACGGGCAGTGTAGTGACATTATTGTAACCCAGTTTAAAAGAATGTTTATATACTTTAATAGATCATATAATGCGTTTTTTTATATATTGAACTACAAAACCATCAGCTGTAATTGTATTAGTAAAATTTGCTTTATTTTCAAAAAAGGAAATCGCCTCTTTTGGATACAACTCATTTTTGCCCTTGTAGCATGGATAAAATGTTTATTATAAAAATTAAATTATATAGTATTATTGCAAATATTTTTTTCTATTTGGCATAATATTTTTGAAGCCTCGGTTATAATTCTAGAATATTAGTGCATCATAGTGAAAATAGGTTGAGGAAGCAACTAAAATAGCAAGAAATATAGCTAAGAGATATTTTATGGATAGTAAATACTTGAATTTATTTACTATTTTATGCATTCAAGAAACTAAAATTCCTTGACCAATTAGAATAGAATTATGTTTCAAAATTTTTGTCCCATTTATTTAATTTAAATTAAACCAGCCTTTTATATTAAAAACTAGTAGAAATGCTTATGATAATTTGTGCGCCTATTTATTGCACAATCTACTAGTCTACGCCACGAATTTTGCAACAAACCTTTTAATAAATAGCTTTTTAAATAATAAATCAAAAATGATCAAAATAAATATAATAAAAGTATTCATTGCAAACAATAAAAATGATTCAAAACTAAGAATGCCCATTTTTTCGCTTTTATGAGTTTGAAGTCTTGGTTGTCCAATTCTCCACTAGAAACACGTTTAGAACCTATACAAAATTTACCAAATTCTGCGAAAACGATTTGCTTGAGAGACGCCAAATTGTTATTATAATTATAGAACATCTTTGCATATAGTAACATTATTGCCTAGAGATTAATATATTCTTCCTTTGGAAAGCCATCTTACATTGGTATAATAAAGGTGTATCTTATGTTCGGAGCCAATTTTTTCGCAGAAGGCACGAAAAATTCGGTGATTACGTGCTTTTCCTTTAATATAGTTCACTATATTAACTACTGTAGATAATTGCTTATTTGAATTTTCTGGTAAAGTTTTTGATGCAAGTGCACGGCGATGAAGCATGAAATGTGTTATTTTAACATATGGTGCCTCTTTTTTGATGAATGAGACAAAACCAGACTTATTGCCTAACATTGCAGGAGAACCATCAGTACAAATAGAGCCAATGATATTAATTGGTATTGTATGATTTGAAAAGAACTCTTTTATGTGATTAAAAACATCAATTCTCCTTGTTCTCAACTCCAAAGTTTCACAAAATGAAAATTCTTCTATAATTTCACTTTCTTTTATGTATCTTATAAACACCAATAATTGACTACAATTATCAACATCCGTTGACTCATCTAATTGGATGCTTATTTTCAGTGGGCTATTCTTTATGTCTTGAACAACTTGCGCTAATATATCTTTACTGATATCTTGAATCCTAGTTGTAATAATATCATTAGAAAGTGGAATTCTTTGAATTTTTTTATAAGCATCAGGATCCAATACAGTTTCTGCAATTTCTAAAGCACAAGGTTTTATTAATTCCTCAGCTATAGTATGTGGTTTTTTATTTTTTGCACACATATAAGCTACTTTATATGAAGCTTCTAGTAAGGGTTTTTCAATAACTGAGTCGTAAATTTTGTAATAGTCCCAGCTTTATCAAATTTAGCTCTTTTTTTTCTGCAAAATGGTGAGGGTATATCCAGAATGTTCACCGCCATGGATATTATTAAAATGTTCTAACAATTTTGAGGGTTTGATGTTAGAAGTCGAAAACATCATAAAGCACAAAATTAATTGTGGTCTTTATGTACCGTCCTTTTCTTTTATACATGTGAATCAAAAAGCTACATAATCATCTTTCCATTGCCTTTTCTTCTGCATATTAAAGCTATCTTAATTTAAAAAAACTTAATGGAAATTTTTAATTAGAATAAACAAAACAAACAATAATTATAAATATTTCGGTTTTTAATTATAAAAAGAAATTTGAAGTTCATTTGATCTAAACATTAAATTGGTCTTACGGATACTAATTAAAGAGTTTCATTGTTAAGTAAGATCTATTAGCAATATTAAAAAGTACAAAATTTATTAAATTATAATTATTAAACCTGTATAAAAATAAAATCAAAAATCTATTTACTTTAATCTAAACGCATTTTAATTTAAAAATATACTAAATCCGAGTAAATTTGTTTAAATTATTAAAGCCTTCTTCGCACCCCCAAAAATTCCTTATCGCACCCCCGGTTAAGAAACACTGATTTAGAGTATCGTCATTAAGATTTGATCTACGTTTAGTTTTAATAAACTTCATAGTTAAAAATCTACTCGCATTTGTAAGTTGATCCAAAAATAGTCAATAATGAAAAAGCGAGTCGGTTTGAATGTTGAAATGAAGTAGGAAAACTATTAAAACAATGGTATACAATTTCTTCTATTGAATTCTAATTTCTTTTTCCATATCAGCTGCATTGACTCCAGAAAAAAAATCAATATTTATCGAATAAACATCAGATTTTAGAGGCCAAATCATAAATTTTAACGTATAATAATGTTTTCTAAAGTCTATAAATCTCTCTCCAAAAGCTTCAGGTATATCTTTAATATATCCAGAAAAAATAGTACCACTAATAATATTTTCTTGAGTGAAGCTATTACCATTTCTAAATTGCCTCAAATTATTGAAATGATTAAATGTTTCATTCGCGCAAGCTTGATCAAATCTACTTAGTTTGACTTTAAATGATAATACAGTTTCTATAAGCTGAAATGCAGTGTTTCCATTTCCTTGAAGCTCAAGTCTGAGAGTATTGAGATGGTTCGTGATATCTAATAAAAAGAAGAAATTTTGAAGACCAATTTCACTAAAAATGATACTATAGTTATCTTCAAACTTTTTATCTACTATAAATATCTTTATTTCGTCTAAACAATCACTAAACCTTTTTAATGCTGAATATCTAGAAAGTCAGCGAATAGAACTAAAATAAACAAATTCATCATAAAAATTATCTAATTCATTCAGTAATTAAGTAAATTGCCTAAATTTCAATCTCTTGCACTCAATAAAGTTGATGATCTTAACAATAAAATTCATCATCGATTTTAAATCTTCTATTTTATTGAATACCTTACAAGTTGGATTTTTCTGGTGTAAAATACAATGGAAATTTACCATACTGTGCCCAAATTCATCACTTATAAATTTAACACATCCAACATTCGAAGAAAGCATTTTTGGTGCACCATCTGTACATAAAGAAACAATTGAGCTTATATTAATACCACATTCATTTAATCTCTTAATTATAGTATTAGAAGTATCTATTCCTAGTTGGTGGATGTTAATGGAATAAGCTCAAATAGTTCTTCTACAATACCTGATTTGGTCAAACATCTCATTACAACCGCACATTGAGTCACGTTTCTTATGTCTGTAGATTCATCTATCGAGATAGATAGAAAATCAAATTTAGAGATATCGTTCAAATGCATTAATTTTACCTCTTCATATAAGTGCATAATGCGTCTTTTAGTGCTTTGTTCCAATATACAGGGTCCCACAAAAGTTTCTGAAAAAGTTACAAGTTTTTTTCAGCCATTAAAAAATAAATATAAATACACCTTATATTTATAAATATGAGCACTAAAAATTCGTCTACAAGAATTATAAAAGATTAGAAATCCAAAAAAGATTAAAACTTGGAGAGTCAATTATGCAAATATCTAGAAAAATGAATTTCTCTAATAATACAGTAAGATTATGGAAAAATAGGGACTATGTTAGAGAAAAAAGTATGTCTGGAAGGCCACCTGTACTCTCTCGTACAACAAAAAACATGATGAAAGGCAGAATGTACCACAAAATTGGAAGTTCTACAAGAAAATATGCCACATCTTTAAATGGATCAAATAGATTTAAAAATAAAAAAACATGCCATAGAACTGTCCAAAAATTTGTAAAAAGTACAGAATGTGGTAAAACAGCCTTTAAGCCACCTAAAAAGCCCTTTTTATCTAATAAAAATGTAGAAGATAGGCTGTATTGTTATAATTATGTAGAAAATAATGGATACTTAACGGAAGGTCCTAGAGGGAAGATAAAAAGGGATAATATCCTATTTACAGACGCAACTTGGATATATCATCATTCTGAAGGAAACAGGCAGAATTTTTGCTTTAGGACAGAAAATAAAAGTAATGGTTGCAGGTGGGTTTTGTTCTAACGGAGTTACAAAATTACACATTGTTCCTAATAATGTAAATATCGATGCGAAATATTACAGAGAAAACATATTACCAATGTATTTAAATTCACCGTATGATCCACTATTATTTAAAAATAAGAATTTGGCAACATTTATGCAAGATAAGGGACCACCCCACAGTTCAAAAATAAATTTAGAGATAAAAGGCACATTTTCTAATGCATGGTGTAAAGGTACTTGGCCTGGAAACAGTAGGTTTAAATCCAATAGAAAACCTATGGACTTACCTAAAAAATTAAATATAAGAAAATCAGATTCCTTTTACTGCCCAAGGGTTAATTAAAAGGACTCAAAAAGAATGGGAAAATATACCAAAATTTTTTTGCAAAATCCATCAGAAAGTTTCAAAAAAAAAGAATTAATGGTTTTAAAAATGCTAATAGAAGGCATATTAACTACTAAACTTTATTGTTTTTAGATTAAAATATTTTTTCAATTTTTATTTAATTAGATTTTTAAGTTTCAATTATGCACTTGAATTTTTTTCAGAAACTTTTGCGACACCCTGTAGATAAAGATTCTATTTTTTATATAACTTCGGCTTGATATGGTTTATTGATAAAAAGTGATTTGGCCGTCTCTACCATACAGTGTTGAATAAATTGACCAGTATTAAAACATTTTCCTGATTTCGCTATATTTAATACAATTGCGTAAGTTGCCTTTAGTTTTCTCTGATTATCACTTACAAACAAATTGATACTTGTGGACTAAGAATTTCTTTTTAATAATAAGTTGTCTATCATTATTTTTCTTTCTGGTCCTTCTGGATAGTTTGCTGCGAATGTATTATGTATAGATTCTATGTCTTTTTAAAGATTTGGTGGCAATTCATATAACTTTAGTTTATATGATTCCAATTTATATAATGACAATTCATATAACTTCTAATTTATATAATAACAATTCATATAATGATAACTTATATAATAACAATTAATATAATAAAAGTTGATATACTTTATTCATATTTGTTAAAAATATTAAAAATGTTTTTGTTATCGGATTAATATGAACAAAATTTTTTGAAGGATATCTAAAAATTCAATTTAGAATAATCAAAAAAGTTGGATTCAATAATATCTAGATATTAATTGTATCTTTTATTAATAATTAGTTATCTAAAATTATAATACCAAAAATGGATACTAAAAATATGTGCCGAATAAGTTTTGAAAACATTAATCAAACAGAATAGAATAACTCTTGAAAATTTTTTTGCAATTTATAATATTAAAAGGGAATACATAATGATTAAAAATGAAAAAAACTCATGCTCAGTTGTCAAGGATATACTTTTTACAAGAATAATGAAAAATTAGATACATCTTATTGGATTTGTATTAATAAATTTTGCAAAGGAAGAGCAATTAAAAAAGATGGGAATGTTAAATTGACTGGAATCCATAATCATACACCAGATTCTATTGATTTACCTAAAAGATTATATATGAATGAAATACATAAGAATGCAAGAACAACTTTAGAAACTCCTACTCAAATACTTTCAAGTCAAGCTCTCTCAGTTTCAAAAGCTTTGGCTAGAAATTTACCCTCTGCTAACACATTGTCAAGAACAATTAGAAAAGTTGGAAATGCTTCAAATAAAACACCTGCATCTCCATTAGATTTGATTTAGCTCAAAATTCCAGAAGACTATAAAAGCACACATTCTGGTGAGCCATTTCTTCTTTTTGACTCTGGTCAATCATATGAAAGATTTTTAATATTTTCAACACAAAAAAACTTAGAAATACTTGGAAAATCAGAATTATGGATGGCTGATGGAAATTTCAAGACGGCTCCTTCGATCTTTTATCAACTTTTTACTATTCATGGTAACATTCTGGATCAATTATTCCTTTAGTATTTGCTCTTTTACCAAAAAAATCAGAAAAAACATATAAAAAAATTCTAATAGAACTAAAGAAACTTTCCTCAAGACTTGATCCCAAATATGTTTTAACTGAATTTGAAAAAGCCTCAATCAACTCCTTCAAAAAGAATTTTCCAAATGCTAAAATGCATGGTTGTTTTTATCATTTTTCGCAGTCTTTATGGAGAAAAATACAAACCCAACCCGATATTTCGTCCAGATATATAAATGATCCTGATTTTGCTCTTGGACTTCGACAGATTCCGTCTTTGGCATTTGTTCCTTCAGATAAAGTAATTAATTCTTTTGAAACTCTTCTCTTAACTCAATTATATGAACAAAATGATGAATTACTTCGTCCTTTTATCGATTATTTTGAAGATACGTATATTGGTAGACCAAATAGAGGAAAAAGAAGAGATCCGATGTGCTCAATTGATCTTTGGAACTGTCATGATATAACTCTGGCTGGAAATCCAAGAACTAAAAACTCAGTTGAAGGATGGCATAGAAGATTTTCCTTTCTCATAGGAGCTTATCATCCTACCATTTGGAAATTCATAGAAAAATTAAAAGATGAACAAGTCTCAATAGAAATCAAACTCAATCAAATAATTACTGGAACTCCTCAAAAAAAAAGAAGCCAAAAACTTATAGGAATTTAGAAGAAAAACTCATAACAATTGTTAAAGAATATGATCAAAAGACTTTGTGAGATTATTTGATTGGAATATCACAAAACATACTTTTATATACTCGATTTTTTTATATCCTTCATTAAATTTATTCTTTCAATTCTTTACTTTTGTTTTACAAAATATTTTACTTAATTCTCTCTATGATAATATTAAAAAAGTCAGAGGTTGTGGTATAGAAAGATCCTGAAAACTTCCTCCAAAAAAAATTTGCGTTACTAAGATTTAATCTTTAATCAGCCAATTAATAGGTAAAATAATTGATTTTTATTTTTTTAAATATAGTCTATTAGATAAATGAATAGATTATATGAATTGTTATTACAGAAATTAGAAATATTATGAATTTTCATTATATAAATTAAAAATTATATGAATTGACCAATTACCCTTTTTAAATTATAGGCTTTATAAGTTTTGGTACTGAAATTGCACTGCAAACAATTGATTCTATTACCAACTTTAATAACCCTGTATAATTCAGTCCATTCGCTTTTAAATTACCTGGTTCATTTTCGTAAGTTATTGTTCTTTTGTTCATTAATTTTATTACGTGTAATTTTTCAAGTGAATGAAATTTAATCGGCTCAATAGATCAAAAAGAGTAAAAATATAAATAGCTAAAATAATGACACGGGCCGCATGTGGCAGTGCCTGATCTAAGACGATCGGTACTTGGTAGCAAATGTTTTCACACCAAAACTTAGAACAAATCAACGATATTATTTTGTAAGCAGCCTTTATGCCTAAAATGGAAAATACAATAAATAGGATAGAAAAGCTCGCTTTTATTTCAATTTATTTATTTTGAAGTCTAAAACTAGTGTGTCTATAAAGTCCATCATTATATTTAGGAGCTTCAGTGTTTGGCACTATTTGAAATAACTTGCTCTCTCCTATGTTTCCTATTTCTTGTTCCCTAGTCTCTGCAAAAGTTATATTCTCGTGTTTGGTCAAATAAAGACAATTGACTGCTGCAGATAGTGTTATTGAGAGCTTCATTTCATTTTTAAAATTTTTTACTGCTATTTTTATTTTGTTTTTGACAGTTTCATTTCGAAACAATTTCAATGACGCTCTTAGCCTTATAGATAATACTTTCAATCCAAGATTTTAAATGAGGACTTTTTAAAATGTGTACTTTTTACTATCATAAAATTCAAATAAAATTTTGTTATAAATCTATCATAGAATCTTAGTCCTAAAGAATAAACGAATAAAAGGACACTCAAGATCAGAAAGACGCCATATATAGCTGAAATCCATTTTGATAATTTAGAGTTTAATAATCCATTGTAAGATTTTAACAGTTCAAATCTTAAGGCAAAAGGAGCATCTAATAAAGATTTAAAACAAATTCAATCAATCAGATAAAACGGTATGCAAAACATCAAAGCAAATACCATGACTGTCATATAATACTTCATCACGAGTGAGTATCTATTATTATCCGATTGTTGGAATATCGCTGTCGCTATGTGACTAAAGGATGCAGCAATGCTAATACTTGATTTGTAAATCCCATTACCGGTCCCTATATACTCGATAGGAAGGATCAATGGCATTGAAGATATCAAAGCAACAGGACCAAAAGTTAGACTAATATAAAATATAATCAAGGATATTGAAGGATTCCAATCTAAAAAAGTCAAAAAAGCAATAGAAATAGTAAGTGTTATAGAAGATATCAATAATACAATGCCTCTTTTGCCATAATTATCTATTATTCCTCCGACAAATGGTGATACTATTATTGGTATTATCATCGTTATGCCAGTATAAAACCCCGCATTTAGATCTTTGATCGAGTATTTTTGTGCTAGGAATTCAGCCGAAGAAGCTATAAAAGGAGACCAAACAGCGGATAGACAAAATGCACACAATGGAACCATCCAGAAAAATAGAGGAAATCTTATCAATTGTTTCATATAAAATTTATCCGAATTAGATTGAGTATGCATCATTTTTATATAAATTAAGCAGGAGATCCAGCTTAACAAATACAATAATAAACTCAAAAAAATGGAGCTGCTACAGTATTGTGTCTATTATATATTGGAATTGAAATCATTTGTGCTAACATGTTAAACATTCTTGAACTCGCAATTTGTAATCCCAAAGTAGTTGCCAGAAAACTGCCTTTAAAATGCTTCACTAATATACTAGATTGAGCCACAACTATAGAGCCAGAACCTAATCCGAATATTAACCTAGAAGTAACCAATAATTTATAATCCTTCAAGAAGGCAGATATAACCACAGCAACAGATTCGACAATAAAATTAAAGTGGAAGAACTAAAAGCACCTATTTTGACACCTACTTTNTATAACCACAGCAACAGATTCGACAATAAAATTAAAGTGGAAGAACTAAAAGCACCTATTTTGACACCTACTTTATCTATAAATACTCCAAATATCAGTGGTAATATTGCATTCACTATATATTTACTTGATTGTGCTANACCTACTTTATCTATAAATACTCCAAATATCAGTGGTAATATTGCATTCACTATATATTTACTTGATTGTGCTACTCCATATTCTTCATTACTAATCCCGTATTCTTCCTTTATCTATTTCTTTAAAGCATTAATACAATTAGTACAAAAGTGCGATCCTGCTGAAAAAAACACCAAACATTTCTCTTTTATTCCTTTGTCTGTCTTTTCCGTTTCCATTCGGTTTTATGCAGTGATGGGAAAAATCAATGTTTTTTCATTCAATAAAATTTCATTGAATTTTGTGTAATTTAATCGATCGCTCAGTAAAAATAGGGTGAATGCTAGTGAAATTTAATATAATCCGGTGTATTCAGATCGTTATGCATCTTTTGATACATTCATAAAAATTAAGATTTATCCTTTTAGAAAGTCAAAAATATCGATCAAAATTCAAGTGGACCAGCGGCGTGGACCGAATTGAAACTTTTCGAGAGATAANAGAAAGTCAAAAATATCGATCAAAATTCAAGTGGACCAGCGGCGTGGACCGAATTGAAACTTTTCGAGAGATAAAAGTTGGCATATAAAAAGCTCTAATCATGCATAACATTTTGGGATAAATAGGTTTATTAAAAAGAAAGCTCTTTTTTATATTTAGGTTCAAAGTCCAGTAATTAAATCGTCAATGAACAGCTCATGAACCGAATCGTAGCCGTC
>NIPM01001140.1:0-27125 GCA_002738285.1 Holacanthella duospinosa | reverse complement strand
CACATGCAATCTGGCAGACAGGAACTGCAAGTTAGCAGACAGCAGACAACTGTGGATGCAATGTAGCAGACAACCAGGGTAAATTTTTGTACCTTCATAAGCTACAAAATGACATCCACAAAAGTTACTTCATTTGTTCAATTCATTAACTATACCCCATGACATTACCCCCCACGGTCATCCCTTAAGGTTATGGGTGGGGAGGATTAGAAAATGACGGAATACGACAAAATAATTCCTAACAAAAGTTGTAGACAATAAATTTTTTGCTTGAGTCTTATGGTCAAACTAGAGATCAACCAAAGTCAATCTGTAATTTTTTTTTAATATGATAAGCTAAGAGGAAGATTTCACGTGATGAGTTTAAGAAAGCACTAGCAATGGGGAAGCAAACCAGAATTCTCGGTGATCGAATTTTAATAGATGGAAAGGTTTTTGAAGTAAATGAAAAAGCTCAGCTTTTCTTATCTACGCGTCAACAGAATTTTACATCTAAATTTCCTGAAAAAACTAAAAACCACTCTGCTTTTAACAGAACTACAAAAAGGTCATTTACTAATACCAGGTCAACTTCCATTTATCCTGCCACTGATATACGTGATAACAACGCAACAGGAGATATCTCTTCACAGATGGAGACTAATGGAAATGAAGAATTCATGAATAACAATCCTTTAGACGCATCGGTTAATTCACAGACTTACTGGAGCTCTCAATGACTAAATGGAAATGACACTTCTTTAACATATTCAAAACAACCATCAACTTCAAATCTGAAAACTTCTGACACAAAATCAATTGTCTTATCACATCAAAATGTGAGATCTTATAGTTGTAAGTTTGTTAATATTTTAAATTTGTTTATGATAATAATGCAGATATCTTTCCTGTGACAGAAACCTAGTTCAAACCTAATTTTAAAATATGTTTGCCTTTAGANCCTGTGACAGAAACCTAGTTCAAACCTAATTTTAAAATATGTTTGCCTTTAGAATACAATATAGTACGTAATGATAGGATTACTCATGGTGGGGTAGTTGCCATATTGTACAAAGATAGAGTAAAAGTAAAGATATTTCAAATTGAAAATAATGACTGGATACCGTCATCCATAGAGATAATTGCTATTCAATGTCAGTTAAATCATTGTAAAAGCTTTGTAATTGTTTGTGTGCATATGACTCGAAAAACTAAAATTGAATTCCATAAATTAGAGCTATTGTTTTCTCAACTTGTAAACCATGGAAAAGACTTCTTTATTCTTGGGGATTTTAATGTTAATTACTTGTGTGATTTCAAAGAAACAAAAATGCTTAAAAGCCTTTGTAGTAATTTTTCTTTGTCACAATTGATTGAAAAACCAACTAGAGGTGCTAATCTTATAGATCTAGTTTTTCCTAACAATCAGTCTAAAGTTAAACACTGTAATGTTCTAGAAAATTACATTTCTGATCATTTAGCTATTGTATTACTTTTACATACAAATCAACGCATGAATACTCAAGCTAAATTATGTAATTACAGAAACTTTAAAAAAAATAATTTAAATGAATTCAATGAAATTGTCAAAGGAGTTTCTTTTGTTAATGAAACATGTGAGAATATCGATCTTTACTATTCCAAATTTGTCGAAAAGATAATCAATGTTTTTGACAAAGTTGCACCTGAGAAGGTCATGAAAATCAGATATTGTCAAAAAAAATTTGTGAAAACTACTAAATTATATAAGCTTGAACGGCTAGCTGATCATCACCACAGACTTTGGAGACGTACACATGCTTATTTTCACAAAGAAATGAATAAATCTCTAAAGAAAAAAATTAAATGGCAATCACTTCATGAATGTAGATATCAGGTTAGAGAGAATATCAAATCTAACGCCCGTTGTACACCTAACTCTAACGTGTCCTTCCTCCGAATTATTCTTCTGAGGATGTTTAAAATTTCAATTTATACCTAACGTCACTGTAACTCTATGGTTGCTCGAGTGATGAGTCGAGTGATATTTCACTTTAGAGAATCAATTTACAGTTACCGTAACACCTCATTTCCTCTGTCACTTTATCTAAGTTAAACAAAGTTGATAGCCAACCAGCTTTACGACAGCGCACGGATAATTTTTAGCTCCTCTAAAGAAAACTTTAACAATTAGATTAGCGTTAAAATAACTCTGCGTTGTGATCAAACAACCTCTAAATGCGCTAAGAGTGAAGGTTGACGTTATGGTAACGCGACGAGTGACGGGAGAGTTAGGATAAAGTTACGTCTACAACGGGCGTAAAGGTATCTGGGATAGAATGAAAAATATGTTAAATTTAAATTTCAAAAAGAATGCCTCTTGTTATTACGACAATCTTAATAGCAATGATTTAAATGTATATTATACGAAGTTGCCATATAATCAAGAAGAGCCGTTTGATACTCTTAATTCAGCAATAACTGTAACTCCTAATAATGATAAATTTTTTGTAAAAAATGTTACAAATATATGAAATGTTAGATGCATGGAAAGTGTTAAAAAATAAGCATTCTCAATTTGTAGACCATTAAGGTTTAAATAAGAAAATGATATCAATTTTAATGAATTGTATTAACTTTAANCATTCTCAATTTGTAGACCATTAAGGTTTAAATAAGAAAATGATATCAATTTTAATGAATTGTATTAACTTTAAAGAAGCATTGTTAAAATTTTGCAACCTGTCATTTAAAAATGGAGCTATTCCTAAAGTGTTAAAAACTAGTAAAATTATTCCAATTTCTAAAGTTAACAATGCTAATTTGTCTAATCAATTTCGACCCGTTGGAATATCTTCTTTTATGATGACCTTGTTAGAAAAAATATACTATAATCAACTGTGTGAATTTATGTCTAAAAATCCATTCCTAAGTAAATTTCAATTTGGATGTAGAAATAGTCACTCTACTGAATTGGCAATGTTGTCTGTTATAGATAGGGTGAAAAAACATATCTATAANATGTAGAAATAGTCACTCTACTGAATTGGCAATGTTGTCTGTTATAGATAGGGTGAAAAAACATATCTATAATGGGAATATTTGTGCACTAACTAGTCTTGACTTAAAAAATGCTTTCCCTTCTGTACATCGTGAGAAGCTATTGGTTAAATTAAGTTATAAGTATNTAATCTTGTGCTCTGATCACAAGCCAACTTCGCTCCCTCCAATTTTTAAATTTCGCGCTATGCATTTAATTTCTTTAACTTTTTTTGGAGAAAGCAACTTTCTACGGCCCGGATTTATCTGGTGGGCCTTGTATCAAAACTGGTCATGGAGTGTGACTTAGGCCCTTTTTGCACACTTCGACTGAATGAGAACAGCGTGCAAATAGCTATTTCTATATCTGTAAACGAATTTACTCTGTCCTATTTTAGAAGGGTAGACGACGTCTCAGCTTACGTTGTTAAGTATGAAAATTATTTTGACCTTCGAACTCCCACATAAATAAGCTTTGAAGGCAAATGGCTTTGTTCATTTTGATTTTTCCACCACTTGGCCTACCTGATGAACCCAGAAAACCATTCTGATGACTCGTTTTCACTTTCAACGTGAGAGTCCTAAAATTAAATATAAATTTTGCAACCTTTAAGCGGTAGCTGGTTGATGGTACCTCGCTTCAAATTTGTGACATATTTGTAGTTTCATGTTATCCATAAAGAACATTTTGGTTCTCCCCTTAAGTATTTTCGGATATTAGGATTAAAACAAGTGATATGAAAATATGATTCACAATCTGAACAATGTTTGAAGAAAAGAATTCTTACTTTGCGAAAGAATAGTGTTAATTTTAATATTACAATTATGTTCCAGCAAAGCCGTTGAACCTAAGTCATGTGTATGAATAAAAGCTAGTATTATTATAAACTTTATCATATTAACTAGTCAGCAAAAGTTGATAATAAAGCACGTTAATAATATTTGAACTTCATAAAGTGTGGATAATGTTTGACTGGAAAAATATATTCAGAAAAATAAATAGATTCCCAACAAATACATCTTTTTCTTTGATAACAAACTTACTTTAGCAAGGAATGAACATGAGTAAGCGACTTTCTATTAAACACTTAATTATAGTTGATTTACATATTTTTCAATAAAGTTAGTCCACTTTGAATATTTTGATAGCATATAACTAATAATCCATGAAGATTGAGAAGCGATCCTTGACTACAATAACATGACGTAACCCCGCGCTATGTGAACCTTGTTAGGTGTGCACATTTTGACAACATTGATTTCATGTTCGGTTAGAATACGTAAAATTTTTAATTGAGTTCAGAATCAAAACCAAAATAAAAAATTTAAAAACTAATTTAGCATTTCTATATACTTTTCGAATTTGAGAAAATATATCATTGACATGAACTTTAATAGATTTTATTAATTGACATGTGTCACATAAAAATAAATTTACTTAAAGAATTTAAATTGTAAGGCAATATTTAAAAAATTTGGCTTTCCATTTTTGATTGTTTTATAATAAAAGATGTTAAGATAATCTGACATGTTAAGATCATGGAAAGATGGATCTGACTTCCCATTTGGTGATCAATTGAAACTTTGCAAACATTTTTGCCAATTGTCCCATTTTCTGTAAACATGATTTACCCAATGGTACTTGTTCGGAATTCACCAATTATACGTCAATCAGTCAATAATCTTGTCAATATTGCGGCCACAAATCTCGCTTTGATTCAATGTTACGAAACCGAAATTTCGAATTTTTTGCAAAACTTGGTCCACTATATATCAAATCCAGAATCCTCAGGAAATTCTTTATTGACGGACACATCATTTGCTAAATATGGATCCGCATTATATAAATCATACTAAAAAGAATGCGTGTTTGGCACAATTTTGCTAATTTTTTACTAAGTTAGACTTTTTATTAGATCGTCTGAAATGGATGTCAGAATCATAATATACACTAGATTTCTGAACCATTGGCACATGACTTATTCATACAAATTTGCGAAATTGGGTTATTCTAAAAAAAAACTCTTCTTGTCCCATCTATGCATGCGACTTTGATAAAACTTTTGAGTGAATTTTAGTCGATACTTCAGTTTGTTGCAAAACTTGAATTCACTGTTTTGATTCGTTTTTTGCGGATGCGCAGAAAGCTCGTGGACTTAGTAAGAATTGCTCGGTAAGAATAATTAAAGAAAAATATTTCATCCAACTGTTTTCCTTTAGGTATTAAAGTTTATCCTAATTTATGCGACAATGCCGACCTAGGTTATTTACAATTGATATTACAAAAATATAAGTTTTTTGCTTGTTGCTAAGGTATTTTTATTACAAAAAGAACCACTGTGCCATCCAGTTTCTCCTCGACGCGTTGGAGCTAGTCATTTTTCAGACGAGTTCCATTGAAAAATAGGTTTTCAGCAATGTGGACTTGCAAAAATCAGTATTAGGTGATCAGACTAGTAGGAAAGGACTACAAGAAAATTATCGAATTTTTGGTGTTAGAATTTTTAATATAAAAATTACATATATAACACAGAAACTCTATTTATGCTGGTTCAATAAATCAGGACAATTTCAATTTAGCACAAGCTAAGTCTAATTTAACTCATTATAAGTTACGGCGCGGGATACTAAATAACGCAAATGTTACTATCACAAAACTTCATTTTAATTAGGAGACCTGACAAGCAAACCAGACATTCAGGAACAGTTTCAAAGGAAGTAACATCACAAGGTATGAATTGGCGCCAGGGTAACTATATTCGACAATCATAAACATCAATAATTCACAAGCTAAGTAAATTATAAATTTTAGTCTTTGTTTTCAGCTGTGAAAAGATCACAAACTTGTCAAAGTACCGTGATAAATTAACCCGTTGGAATCCTGCAAACTCTATGATCACTCACTGTCTCAGTTAAGAAAGAAAGTGGAAGCGAAATCAGCAGATGTTGATATTGCATGTGCAATTCGTACTCTTTATTTTAAATGAATCGATTTATACATAATCAAAAAAACTTTTGGCAAAATTATTACGTCCCGCTGAATACCTCAGACCTACTTTCTTTTCAGAAGAATTTGAATCCGATGAAAGCACTTTGGAAATTAGATCAGGATTTGTCTAATATTTGTTTTGCAATCAAAATCCTGAAAGAAAACCATCCACCTGGTTTAAAATTGTCCAACCCTCAGTGTAAATTAAACNCAAAATCCTGAAAGAAAACCATCCACCTGGTTTAAAATTGTCCAACCCTCAGTGTAAATTAAACTATATTAATTTGGTCCGACTCCGTGCGTTTACAACGCACTAAGTTTGGCCTTGGAACATCAGTATAGCAAAGTTTGCCAGTAACGGAACTTAATCATTAGCATTCGACCTAGGANAAGTTTGGCCTTGGAACATCAGTATAGCAAAGTTTGCCAGTAACGGAACTTAATCATTAGCATTCGACCTAGGAATTTAACATATTCTCACTACTTTGTTACAAGTAAGCACTGCTTTTATTTCTTGCTTGGGAAGCAATCATGAATAAATGGTTTGAGTTCCATAAATTGCTATAATCACTCCGCGGATAAGGAAATTGTGTTTGAATGCCACGCACCGTCATGAAATTGATTTTGAATTCAAAGCAGTTTCAAAAATTCAATCTCAAAAGCAACGAAAAAGTTGATGTTTATTTAACGGTGATGGATTGTAATCACTTGGATTTAATTTATCGAAAAGCATAAAAAAAGTTATAATTAAAATGAAATCAATTACTGAGTATTGAAAAACAAATTTGGTTACTGGTAATTCAGGAATAGATTAAATTTATCCTCGAAATATTTTCCAAGAATTACTCAAATTATTTGGAAATAAACTCATATCACATCCTGNTAATTCAGGAATAGATTAAATTTATCCTCGAAATATTTTCCAAGAATTACTCAAATTATTTGGAAATAAACTCATCCTCAGTGTAAAAACTTCTGCTTACAGGGAACTGGCAAATTTTGTAGCGGATCAATTTGACCCCCGACATATGTTTTTCAAAAATTGCAAAAATTATTTCGAACTAAACTCATCACATCCTGATAGTGCAAGCACCTGGTTACAGAAAAATGCCAAATTTAGTTAGTCGCGGTTTAATTTGGTCCCCATAATGTTTTTTTTCAAAAATTGCAAAAATTATTTCCAACTAAACTCATGTCCTGAAAGCACACCTGGTTACAGGGAAATACTAAGTTTAGTCACGGAATATATCTCATCACGATCATTATTATCATACGCTGAAAGGTCAAATTGGAGAGGGGATACAAGTTTTCCATGGAGCAAAGCAAAGAGTAGGAGGTCTTGGCTCAGGAATGGGAGAAATAGCGTACGCCATTCTGTTAGTAATGAAATATATTTCCTCACGCATAGGAGGCAGCTCTCAGAGCAATTTCAGAAAATACAGCTAATGGAGATTTTATAAAAACAGTACTCAGGCGAAATANCTCAGAGCAATTTCAGAAAATACAGCTAATGGAGATTTTATAAAAACAGTACTCAGGCGAAATATTAGTAGTCTGTGATTTATTAAGAACATAAGAGAATGTAGGAATTGGAAAATTGAACTCTGCTTCTCCACTTGTTCGAACTGAGAAAGGTCTAGCGAAAAGAGAAGAACACGCGATATAATGCGATATAACGGATATAATAGTTGTCTACTATTAGCACAGTCGTGGTAAAAGTCTCTTACCAGCTTCAATGTTTCGTCCGGTAAACTTTTCTTGCTACGATCAGGTAGTTCAGCAAGGACGCCATGAGCCTTCCTTAACTTTTATGCTTTTCGTTCTTGAGAAATTAGGCAAGGACTGATTGGTGCTGAAAAATATTGAATGGTTTTTTCCATTGTCCAGGTTTGGGGAGCAACGGTGAGAACCTGAACCTTCCGTTTGTAATCTGAATTTTCGTATTTATGTTTCAAACCTTCCATCACGCTGTCAAATGCTTTCTCAACCTCAGTAGCGTTAGCTACAGTCTCAAACACTATGCTTTCAGGAACGATCAAATAATCCTTAGCGATAATGCTTGTGCATTACTTGTTTGATCAATCTGGCTGCATGTAAGCGCTGACGGTCTAGGTTTAATTTTGTTGTCTGAAAATAAGACAATCCAACAATTTCTTGAACCCAGTTGAACAGTTTAAATTTTTCTGGTTCGGGCAAGTAATCATCAGTGTATTGGGCAAGTTTCCGTTTTTCAGATTCTTTTTTCTGAATAACCTGTTTAATCTAAATTTCGCATCGAGTACAAATCTCTGTCCCTTGGTAAATTCCAAAATCGTTGCACTCGAAATGTGGATGAAAGGAGCCTGTAGGCAATGAGTGTCCAGTTACTGATTTTTTGTGAGGTTTATCAGCATATCCATTACACGCAGGTTTTGTTTTGGTCCTTGGGACATGGATTAATTGTTGGATGTAATGGTTATAGATGCTAGCAATATTTTTATTTCCAAAGTCAACTTTAGATATAATATTTTTTACATGTTTGAGGGGTAGGTTTTTTTACGAATGAGTAGCCAAATTGGGTATTGGAGCTACTTGCGTGACATTTGGATAAAAAAAATTGCCGCAATCAAGCAAGAACTTGCCTAAACATGAATTAATTTTATTTACACAACACCAAATGACAATTATTTATTTGATTATACTTGAATTAAGTCTTGTCTGATAGATACATATGTCGCTCTATTTTCATCTCCAGAGCCCTATTAAATGAAAACACTAGAATAATTTATTTTGTGTAAAGAAATTAAAGTTAAAAATAAATTGTCTAATTTGTATACAAAAGCGTTGGAACAACAAACAATGTTTATATTTTTAATAAATAGTCGAAGTTATATTAATTGTGACAAGAGTAACGAGAATATATGGCTAGTTAATTAGTACAATAGTTATGCTCAGACAGACAGACAGACAAAAAATACCATTATCCTCTTTTTTAACGCTGTCCAAGAGTACTAAATGAATGATTCCCAGAGTGGGGCCATCACCATGCTTCACCCGTGTAAAACATTATTGCTTGCCCAAGACAGATTAACATGTTATAGAACGGTTAGCATGATGATAGATCTGATCCCAATTGTATGATTTGGTACAAGTCAGAAATCGTATTTGTTGCTGCCAAGCACCAGCCCTAAAATCCCTATAGGTCAAGAGGCCGGCCGACAATGTCTAAGCCGATGAATGGCTCTCCCTTCCCAGCGTTGACCTTGTGTGGAATTTTACACGGTTTCAATACCCGAAAGCTCTTCCATAAGACGAATCAATCTCTTCATACAAGGCTATCCTAGCATCTGAAACTAAACTATATAAATAGCGTATATGCGACTTTTTATGGTATAATAAAAAAATCCATCCCTATTGCCGATGCTGCTTGATAATTTTTACAAAAATTAAACAGATAAATTTACCATTTTTATACTCATATCGGGAAGAAGTTCAACGGATGGAAGATCAACAGATTGAGAAACGGAGTCAGCAGGTGAGCAAATCATCTGTAATTTTTCATATGTATTAAGGAAGTTAGAATAATAATAACAATAACAATAATAATAATACCAATAGTAATAATTACAATATTATAATAATAATAACTAATTATTTCATTGATATTATTCGTAAGTTTAACTCACCTTCCATTATGCCGGAAACATGAACGCAAATTTCAAATTGAGCTAAAGAATCATAATTTTAGGAAATCTAAAATATTTATTTTAGTAAGAGTGAGAGTGAAATGATATGAGAGAATGTTGCCAAAGAGCAGTATTTCACTCAACAGAAATTTGTCCCAAAAAGCGTCTCTCAATTTCTTCTCACCAAATTTATTTTGGCGTAATTACTCTATTGTGNTCAGAAATTTGTCCCAAAAAGCGTCTCTCAATTTCTTCTCACCAAATTTATTTTGGCGTAATTACTCTATTGTGATTAAGGTGGAAACGTATTATTTGGACACTTCTTGTGGTGGATGAAATTAGTATTTGTCAATTACGATTTAGTTGTTTGTATTTCCTACAAAACCTTTTATATCAAATCATCTGAATTTCATGGTTTATCCTTAATTTAATCCAACATGCTCACTACGTCTTGAGCAGCTGTGCATTTCACAAGACAAGGTGGAAGACAACGCTGTAATAGANAATCCAACATGCTCACTACGTCTTGAGCAGCTGTGCATTTCACAAGACAAGGTGGAAGACAACGCTGTAATAGAAAAATGTTTTTTACAAAAACTATATAATTTATACTTTGATTACTGTAATAACAAAATAAAAGCATGGTTTTCACGGAACTATAGAATGCCTTAGCAAAGTTTTACAGTGGTTCACAAATGCAAAAATGCAAAAAATTTAAACTTGAAGACTGGAGAAGGAAGGTCTAGCCATCTGTATCAATTTTTATGCCTGATCCATGCTTATCGTTCCCACTTTATATTCTGTGTAGTATGAGTATTATTGTTAAAAATTTTAGTAATAAAGTTTATGAAGTTGTCTTGTAAAATAACTGTGTTAAAACTTTCTAATGATACCGTTTTTGACAAAAAATTAAGACTTACGTTTAGAAATAAAGCAACGAATTATCATTTTTCAAATACTAATAATAATTAATAACAATAATAATAATTTCAATATTTTTATGATAAATTATGAGATAATACTTAAGTTTTAGTGGGATCTTAATAATTAGTGTGTAAAGTGACTCCCAAATCTCACTGAGAGTCAGAGTCATTGACTCCTGAGTCACTGACTCTGACTCACTGTAGTTTAGGAGTTGACTCAGGAGTCATGACTCTGAATCCCCATATTTTCGCGAACTGACTCTTGAATCATGACTCTGACTCTGACTCTGAGTAATTAAAAAATGTATATATTTATATATGTATAAATTTAATATTTTCTTTTAAATATAGAGAAAAATTCTATAAGCTGTATAAAATTTCTATAAATTGTAGACGTCACTTTGCTTTTGTAGAAAGGATTCTGTATCGCCTTGTGGTTAGATGTGAGGAGACTCGTACTCTAACAGTAGCCAAGCGAGGCTATAATGCCCAGAGATAATGACAAGTATGGGAGTTAAAAACTCTCCTGTGAGATAAGGAGACCCATGGTCCAGTGTAGAAATACACAGGCTACTCTACTTTTTGTCTCACATAAGATGGCGAGCAGAATCCCGGTTCAAGTCTCGGGGTTGGGGAGACTCGGAAATAGAATTTTCTCCAGCTTCTTCTTCGTTGAATTCAATCCACAAATCATGAAACTTTGAATTTCTAAACCTTGATTGAATTTTCGCACGAATCAAGTTAAGCCGCTTCTTATGAACATGAATTTGATAAGCTCCATTCGCTCGTAGGTGCTGTTGAACATAGAGCTGAGCCATTTTCATTTGATAAGAACCAAGTGTTATGTTTAAAATATCTTCTTTTGATAGTACAGAGAAGTCTGGAATAGAATCAGCACTTGCTACTGTCCAATTGCTCCGTTTCCTATCCATTCCAGTCTCTTCAATTTTTTTCTGCAAATGGTTTGCAAGAGTAGCCCGCTCTATAGTCTTTGTGACCATTTGTTTGTGATTTTCAGAACCAACGAAGAGAGGAGGTGAGAAAGCATTGATCATTGCACAGCAAATATCAAGATAGACTTTCAATTTCGGGATGTGTGAGTTGAAAATGACTCATTCAAAGAATTTGTAGTTATTTTTGAGACGTCCATTTACCGATTCCACTAGCCATCTAATCATTGTCACTTTTCTTGATTAGTTTGCTTCTAAGGTGCTGATCTGCTTCTGATTTCTTTTTAGGAAGTTAGGCATATGTGGTGTTATAAGAGATTGCTGTAAGTTCACAATAACGTCTCGGGATCCCCGATCCAAAATCACTACGTCATTTTCTTGAAGAAATGATTTTACAGAATGTTGAGTTTTAAGCATATGATTTAGAAATTTTGCATCATTATTTTCTCCGTCTGCAATATACAAACCTTCCACGGCTAAAATATAGCCTGTCGTCGTGATTACCATCATAGATTTCAATATATTTCTGAATTTTTGGATTGAGTAGGTTTTCCTTTGAAATTCAAAGTCGGATGCCTTTTGAATATATAAATAAGTCCCGTCCATTATTAGCAGGAGTTGATCTTCGGAAGCATTGATGAGTTNTCGATGAGTTTTGAAAAAGAATTTACTGACTTTGTCCTAAGTATTGAAGTTCTAGTTGTACGTTGATAGCCTAGGTATTTAGGGACAAAATGTTCATGGAGTGACTTCGAAACTAAGTGAATTGTCTCTGTTACATTTGACATGTTTTTTATTCCAAATACGAATTGCAAGACTTTGTGACTGAAATTAAGGCGCATTTTCATCAGATACATCCCAAGTGCATTCCTTAGACTTCGGTTTTTACTCGCTCGCACTTCACATTTTAAATACCCAAGAATGAAATTAAAGTAATCCTTTGTTAGACCAGTGAGAAGTTGGTAATCTTCATTTTGTAGCTCTATAAACAAAAAATAATTGTCAAATGTTATATTAAAACTTAGAATTTTATGATTCTAATTTATAATAATTAGATAAAGCGGTGTCATAACTTTAGGATCAGAATAAAAATCATTTTTTTCAAAATGGGCAAAAATCATTACCAAATAAACTCCTTATTCAAATATATTGCAAATGTAAACTTCACTTACATGGTATATCACTGAATTTAGACGTGAAAATTAGTGTTATGTTAGAATATAGCTAATTAACTTTACTCGCAATTTATATTTTGTTGAAGGGTGTCCATTTGTTTCTACCACTAATCCTAAAGGGAAAATGGCCAAGAAACGATAGCGAAAATAATTACACAATAAAATATATAAACAGAAGTTATGACCTTCAGTTGAGTTAGACTTAAATTGTACTTGAAGTCTTCGGATGGGGAAAATTATCATTGGCTATGAAATAGACAGGAATTCTGGCAATACAGGAAGTTCGGACAATTTATCAATTTGGGAATTTACCAAATTCGGGCATAGTAACAATAATTGTTACTAAATAGGTGACGTAATTCGACACCCTTTTCAAAAATGTTCTATCACATTTGTCGAATTTAAAAAAAAGTAACTAATAATCTTTCTTCATGTCCGGATTTGTGCTGTTATCAGATTGCAAAATCCTCCATACCAAAGACATTATTTGACAGTCATTCGTAATCTAAATTGGATAAACTTAGTGTTAAAATACAATTATTGTGTTTTAACACTAAGTTTATCTTATAATCTATAATCTTAAATATAATCTATATCTTATAATAAGTTTAGATAATAATCTTTTAACAGACGCGCAGCATGGTTTTTGACCAAATAGGTCCAGCGACACTGCTCATAAGGTCTTAAATAGTTACATCCACAAAAACATAGATAAAACCAACGGGAAAGTTCCTGTAGTCTTTGTCGATTTAAAAAAAGCATTTGATTCAGTAAATCAGGACATACTAATCAAGCATTTTGAAGACAGATTTTCCATAGACTCGAATATAGTAATACTCATTCAAAACTATCTACGAGCCAGTAAAGACAAAATCAAAATAAACGAAAAACTTTCAAAAGATTATTTCGTCAACATGGGAGTCCCACAAGGCATTATTCTAAGTCCGCTACTTTTTTCACTCTTTGTGAATGATATTCAAAACTTATTCATAGGTTTTGGAGTAGAGATAATATTATACGCAGATGACTTAGCAATCTTTTGCTACGATCAAGACATTAATAAGTCATTGGAAAGAATTTGTATAGCCCTTGAAAAATTAGACAATTGGTGCAAACAAACTGGTCTTCATATGAATCATGAAAAACAGTACTTATGATTTTTAAAAAATCTAGAGATTATAATGTAGTACCGATTCAACATCTTAAATTCAATGACTTCCAAATCGCAAGGGTAGACACTATCATTCGAAAAATATACCTTGCACGTAGAAAACAAAGTAGCAAGCGGATGTGGAAGGATCAGAATAATAAATAGAGCTCTCACTCCAAATTTATACAAAATCGTATTAAACGCCTCCGTATTATCGCACATAAACTACTGCTTCAGTAATTGGGCAGATGCGCCTATTAAACTTCTTTCCATACAAAATAAAGTTAACAATAGTCTAATTCAATACATCTACTCTTACACTAATAAGAAGAAATACACTAGATCAAAAATTTACTACAACTCAAAATTCAATTTCGAAAATAAGGATTATTACGACCTTTATGACTCGTGCAATATTCTAAGTCTTAAAGAGAGGTTAGATCAAACAACACTTATCGAAACATACAAACTTATCTTTTTACAGAACATTGCAGATCTCAACTCTTACTTAAAATTTAAAGAACACACTAGAGAAACTAAAATGAAGCATGCACTAGTAGTGTTAACAAGAAATTCAAAGTCATTTGAAAACTCTTTCGTCGCAAGAGCCATTAATTTATGGAATAGGTATGTTTCTTTTACCAAAGGAGAAGTTGAACCTTCCTTAAGCAAAGTTAAAAAGAATGAGAAAGAATGGGTAAAGAGTCATAGATCTGATATTTTCACTACATAGATCTTTTGGAATAGAATAGTTCATCCCAAAAATTTGGTAATGAACCATCCAAAAAAAAATTAATTAATTAATTAAAACAAACCGAAGTGCTAGTACCACTCAAAACTACTAAATAAGTCTACTAGGTTAATTAGATTAATTAGGCTAAATTAACAATAAGAATTACACTCTAATCTTACACCTACATATATAGGCGTGTCTTTTCATATTACCATTTTCTTGTAAAATGATGTTACTGACACGTAAATAAATTATTAAAAAAAAATTGCCTCTTCTCTAAATTTCTGGTTTCAATGGAAACGTAACAAAACTGATCTTGGAGAGTGACATTGGCTAATTCCTATGCAACCTTTGACTGAATGGAAATTGGAAGAAAAGGGCTACTGCAGCACATGTTCCAGTCCATCTTTGATAGGGAGCAACAACTATTTTACTTTAAAACTAAATCACGATTTGAAAGCTAAACATATCATGCTATATTTGAGGGTGAATTGGAAATTCTGTTGGGATTAGTGTTCGGCACAACTCCAACTCCGGAGTTGGAGTTGGAGTTGAACTCCAACTCCGGAGTCGACTCCACAATTCCGGAGTTGGAGTTACAGCTCCGGAGTGCACTCCCAAAATTTAAGGAGTTTGAATTGTAGCTCCAGGGCTGACTCCCAAAGAATAAGGAGTTGGGAGTTGTAACTCCGGAGTTGTTCAACTCCAACTCCGGCCAAACTCCGAGTTGTGCCGAACACTATTACCAATATCTGACTTTTGACTTTTGAACCAATTTTCATGGTTAAAGTCAAGATTTCCAATTACCAATAGCAAAAATGATCTTGACTCGACTTAAACCTAACCTCCTGTTCAGGTTCATTTTGACTGTGGTTCAAGGTTCATTGTCCTGTCTCTGGATCAAAATTCTCAACCACATCAAGGAGTAGGTTCAGAAGTCAAATTATAGTTATTTACAACATTTGAACCGAATTGGTTTAAAAATAAAATGGTTAATTAAGATAATCTTGGCAGGTTATTCCAATTTGAAAGAAAACTCAAAAGAAGAGCCCTTATTCGGACAATTCCGATTTCAAGAATGAAAGATTTGGAGAATCCATTGGGAATCCACGACTCATTTCATTTTAAAACAGTGTTGCTGTTTTTTTGTTTTTTATTTCAAAAACATAAAAAACGTTTTTATTGTTGAAAACTGTTTTTTATGTTTTTTATGTATTTTAGCCGTTTTTTTAAGTTTTGTTTTTAACCATGAAAATCCCAGTTCAGAATTAAATACAACACACACGACGTAGAATAACGTAAGAAACAACTGAAATTGATATTTAATTGTTAAGGAAGTGTTCTACATATAAAAAAATTAAATTGTAACATCAGCGATAAAAGAAACTGTTAGACGGGTAGTCGTCTTGAAATCGATTAATGCGTACAGTAAATGATCCAACTTCGCAACCACATTGCACCGCCCTGTCTCACATTCCCAGCTCGCGACCACCGTGTTAACTCAAATATTTGGTGGTTACTTATCACAGTTGATATTTAATTGAAACTTAAATTAAAATTACTTGACAAGTTTCTCGACGAAGAAAATAACTTTAAACATATCACTCTTGCTCATGGTATTGACATGGTTGGAAATCATGGGCTAAAGTCAAAGAAACGACTACATATTGTTAACTGCTTCGCAAAAACTGAAAAGTTGGCGTAAAAGTTAATTTGAAATATAAACAACCTTCTCATTGTAACTTTACGGTAGATGTGTTTGGGAGGAGTTTAATCTCACCTGGGCTATTAGTGTTCGTAGCGAAGTTGGATTATTTACTGTAGTGCAATAGTAATAAAAAATGCAAATAGGGATTTTATCGTCCATTTGTCGTGTGTTGCAGCTAAGGTTCAGTTTGTTTAAAACACTGTTTTTTTTAAAACAAATGTTTTTTTCTTCGCCACACTGTTTTAAAATTCGTTTTCACATGCATAAAGAAACAGTTCTATATGTAATGAGTTTAATTAGAAGTGAATTGACCTCATATTTAATTGCGTCTAATAATTCAAGAATGACACACCAGCGAAATAAAAATAATTATTCATTTTCAAAGTCAACAGTCAAAGATCACGTGGTTTGATCCTTGATTTTGAGAACTCTGACCCCTGAACTCGAGTTCAGCTGAACAAAATCGCCAATTTCATTCGTTATTTGAAATTGAACTTGACTAAGAGTTGTGAACCAGGTTCACGAGACTGGTTCAAATGTCAAAAATCAAATATATTGGTAATTTGGGCCTTAGTGTTTAGGTTAGTATGGTTTTAATTGTATTTCATGTGTGTTGGATTAGTTTTATTCAAATTTGCAAAAAAATTTTTTTGGTAAGTAAAGATGAAAATTGAGTTGGGTAGAAGTGAGCGGTTAATCATCAGTTTTTCCTAAAAATTCGGGTTTCCAATGGAAATGGCTCAAAAACAAAAAAATAAACAGATATATCCTAAGCCAGAAAACTGTTTGTCAATAAGTTGTCTTCAACAGTATTTGCAATCGTGTTCCGGAACTCGCAGTTGGAATTTTTTTGCCTTTTAATTTTCTCAATTAATGACTAAATTTGATGACAATTTTTTGAATTAAAAAGTTTCCAAGGATAGACAGTGTATTTTCAAAAGAAACACTGTGAAAAGTTTAAACTAACACAAGTTTTTTAAACTTTTCACAATTACCTAAGATGTCCTGTTGAGTTCTTATTACTTTAATAAGATTCAATCGCTGATTTAATAATGAGGATAGTTAAGAAGATGATGATTTTAGTTGAAGTCCCGGGTAATATGGGACAGAGTTTATTTAGATGATGTTGTTTTACCGATCTTGAAGTGAGATCCTCATTAGCTCTGAGGGAGCCTATTTATATGGTTTTTAGACTTAACCAAAAGCATACGTTGAATCAACGAGATACGGCCTTGGCCTAAAATGCCAATGCCGTTCACGTGTTGATTTCTAAACGTTGCCTGTGATTAGTCATATAAAATATTTGCTTTAATATGTGATTAGTCAAATGAAGTATTGAACCTAATATTCCTATGCTGAAAAGATGATTGTCCCAAGAATACTGGACAGGCAGTATAGGATAGAACGTACTTCAATGAATATTGATAGTAAAGCTTGGAATAGACTGAAAAAATGCAAATAAAATTAGGTAAAGCTTGTAGTGATTTAGTTACAGTTACGGAGATTGGTGTAAGTTGATGCGTGGTGAGCAAGTTGTACATGGATGAATCCTGTGCCCAGGTTGGTGTCCATGTGTTGATTTGTAGGTGTGTTGGTATGATGCGGTGTAAATGGTGAAGGTATAGGTAGAGTTGATGATGATGTGGCTGATGAGGTTTGTGAGGATGATGAAGAGTGCCTGGATCGGTATGTGGTGTTAAAGGTTGAAGCGGTGAAAAGTGGTCGGGTAGGTAAACCAGGTGCGAGTCCTCTAGTGGCCGCTCTGATGGCTGCTGAGGAGTTGCTCGGCCTGCCACGTGTGAATGATCTGGTGACGCGCTGATGGGATGAGGAATGGTGGCGGGTCGGGGTGATAAAAGTAACCGGTGTTTGTGTACCTGTATTGGCGGTGGTGGGAAGTGTGTGAGGTATGATGGCGTTTTGTTCTTCAAGAACCTGGATGCGATGACGTAATTCGGTAAGTTGTTGGAAGATGCTGGTGGTGTTTTTTTCTACTAGCCAGTGGAGAAGGTGGAATTGGTTCCAGAATCTAGTGAAGTCCGTGTTGTCAGACATGATGTAGTTGATGGTGATGATTGAGTAGATGAATGGTAGTAAATGTGTTGATTTGGTGAGGTTTATATAGGATGATTTGGTAAGAATTGTTGCAAATTATGCCGAGAATGCTTCTTGTGAGTCGTCTTTGGACTCGGACAATGGGGAAGAATCCGCTGTTATAGTTTCCGGTTGATTGTGTTGATGTTTGTTAGTGGGTGTGTGTGCAACGTTCTTTTGGTTGTTAGTTTTAGCAATTTTTGGTGCTTTTTGTTGTATGTATGTGGATATGTCAACAGGGTGAACACGTTAAGAGCGTGAAGGGATGGTGGTTGTTGTAGCTGGTGAATGGTGCCGTGATGTGATATTTGTTGTAGTGTGAGTGATGGCAGGTAGATTTTGTTGAGGAATGATATGTTGAGATGGTCAGTTTGTGCCAATCCTGGTTCAGATTGTCTGTGAAATTAGTGAATCGAATTTCGTCCATAACCTTGGCTTCTTTCAAACTGGTCCATGCAGCTGGAATTGAATGTGTAATTTCCCATTCATTGTTATTATTGTTAGGGCATGGAAATCCAGTAGAGATGATTTTGCCTGCAGATTTGGACATATGACATTGACATGTCATATTTATTACGTGTGCTCCTGCTTTTTTCAGGATTGGGATTGTGTGGTTGGCGAATGGACAATTTATGGTTATAGTTTCCGTTTGGTTGACCACATGGTATGTCCGTGTTTGAATCTCTGTTGTATAAGCATGGTTAGTTTGGACTGTACATTGGAATAAGCAGTTTTGGTTTAGCTCTGTATTTGTGGATTCGATGTCCATAATTGTGTTGATGCATTTTAGTCTCGTGGTTTGGGTTTCACTGTGGTCAGGGATGAAGCATGTTCGAGATTGATGAAGGTTGCAGTGTTGTTCAATTTTTTTGGTGATAGGAAAAATATTTCCTTGCTTGGAAATTGCGATGTGGTTTGAGTCCTGTAGTATCTCGCAGATGCTTTGTTGGTATAAGAATGGTGTAGTAGAAATGGTAAAGAATTTGATTTCTCTGCCTATTTTGATGATAGGAATTTTTATTTGGATGATTGCTGTTGACTTTGAAGTGAATGTACATGCTGCTAGGTTCTCTTGGAAGTAATTTCCGATTTGTCTGATTGGGAGTGCGAGTTGATATCCATTCTTTTTTATCTCAATTTGGGTGATTTGAAGGTCTTTCACGAGCATTGTGGTAGTAATTATAAAGTGAGTAATGAGTCCGTTGCGGCATTCTATTACAGTGTGTTGCCAAGATGATAAAAATATGCTAGTCATCAATAGTTGTGATGTTCGTACTAAGTTTTCTGTGATGTCCTGAGTAACTGCTTCTATTTTTTTGTCTTCCAGTACAAGTCGATTGATGTCTTTGCCAGTTTGATCTTCAGCTTGTTGAAGAATGGTGTTGACGTTGGTAGAGTAGTCATCGATAATTTTGGTTACTTGGATTGTTTGTTCGTGTTCTTGTAGAACTTGAGCTTTTAATTGTAATGTTAATTCTTCGAGCTGTTTCTCGGATTTTTTTAATTTGTTGAAGGTTGGAGTAGAAAAAAAATCCGCAGCACCATTCATAGCCTTCAACTATGCAGTCAAGTGCTCTTTTGTTTCTTAAGTCGTTGGGTCGAGTTTCTGGATTTGCGATGCCTGTGGCTAGAAAACGATGAGTTTTTTCTAAGGTGTCATCAATAATTTTTTGTAGTTCAGTCTGTTGTTTGTTGTAGATTTCCAACACTGTTTCCGGTGGTGTGTTGAATTCGTAGAGAATTGGGATGCTGCTTTCGTAGGGGTAGATGTTGTCAATTTTTGTTATGTGTGCTCCTTTGGAGATGCTTATTTGTATTCCTTCGGCTTTGGTGCTGGTAACTACTTTGGTGAGTAAGATGTACAGGGTGAGCATTATGATGTGCTTTAATTTGGGGAGTCGTAATGAAGGCTTGCTGTCGGGGAGGCTGCAGTCCTCTGGGTCCCTCAAGTTAATTCTCCTCGTGACTTCTTTGGCCGTGGTTTCTGGTAGATCTAGTATCTCCTGCCTTATTTTCAATGTGTTTAGTTTCATGTGTATTATGTCCCTGTGCATGGTGCCGGTGTTGTCCGTGAGTTGTACTCGTTGATCCCCTTTATATTTATTGATGAGTTTAGAAATGCTGTTTATTTCGTCATTGATGATGTCAATTTTGGGTTTGATGGTTTCATGCGGGTTGAACCAATCGTCGCCCGTCACCACTTCAAAGATTTGAGTGGTGCAGGTATTGATAGTTTTTAGGTGTTTCTCGATGGTTCTCGTTCTGCTGGGGTTCAAGATGCTGGTCCAATTGCTCTAGTGCGTTGTTTGCTGATTAGCTGTCGGGTTTGGTGGTTGTTGAGTGATGTTTCTATTCTTTGTAGTTGATGATCTTCTTCCTTCGGAGGTTGTAGTGAGACTGGTGATTTGTTGATGCTTCCTCTAGCGTATTTATAGGGTCTTGGATGTATGCAGTAGATGTTGTTTGCTCTAAATGTGGTGATTCAGGAGTTGTGCTGATGTTGTCGATTGTTGACCTAAATTGCTGATCCTTTTTTCCTGAGTCGCGAGTGTCAAAATTTCCGTCGACTTGGTTATGCACTTTTGCTGGTTTGTCTGTTACACTGTTTTTTAAGTATCCAAGTGAGTAGAGTTGTTCTCATACTTAGAGTCTTCTCGTTGAGAGTATGGTTTCATTTTACTTTTCTTTATACCGTACTTTCTTTGAACCGTTTCTTTATAGTTGCGTTTCCCCCTTGTTGCACCGACAAGGTAGTTAGTTGACTTCTGATTTTTTTTCTAGTACTTTGTAAGGTCCATGGAATTGATGAAAAAGTTTTGATGATAGTCCTTTCTTCTTGATAAATTTCCTAATCATGCCATCATCTCCTGGTTGGAATTCGTGTGATATTCTAAATTTGTCCAATTTTTGTGCATAACGAAGTTGTTCTTTTTCTATGAAGTCCTTAGCTAAGAGTCTTGCGTCATGAATTCTTTCCATGAGGTCGTCCATAGTTTTGAATGGTTGTCTTGTTGGAATTTGAGCTTCTAATGGTAAAATAGCTTCTCTACCATGGATAAGAAAGAATTGTGTCATTTTAGTGGTTTTTTGAATTGTAGTGTTGTAAGCAAAAATGATGTGTGGTAGAAACTTATCCCAGTCTTTCTGGTTGCTGCTGGTGTACATAAACATACAATCAGTTAGTGTTCCATGAGATTTTTCTACGAGACCTTGGGATTCAGGATGGTACGCTGTACTCATATTGTGCTTGATTCCTAAGAAATTATTGATGAGTTGGAATAGTTCGCTAGTAAATGTTGTATCTCTATCTGATTAAAGGATCCTTGGACACCCTTGTCTGCATATGATTTGTTCGATGACGAATTTAGCTATTTCTTCAGTTGTGGCTTCCCTGATAGCTTTTGTTTCTATCTATTTTGTTAGGTAGCAGATAGCAGTGACGATATATTTTTTCTGTGATGATGTTCTGGAGAATGGTCCCATTACGTCGATTTGTATATGTACAAATGGTTCTTCCGGTACTTTGATGAATTGCATTTTGCCGTATGCTTGTTGTCGTGGAATTTTTCTTGACTGGCAGTTGTGACAGGTTGCTATATACGTGTGTACGTCGTGCTTTAATTTTTTCCAAAAATATTTTTGCCTAATTTTGTGATATGTTCGGTTAAACCCTAGATGACCGCTGAGTGAGTCGTCGTTTGAAGAATGGAGAATGTCTGTTTTCATAGAATTAGTTATGTAAATTTGTGATTTGCCGTATTTATTGATGTGGTATACTATGTTGTCGTTGATGACGAATTTATGGGTTGTTGGCTGATTCCCTTGGTTCAGTTTCTCAACGATTATCCTGATGTCAGGGTTTTGTAGTTGTTGTAGCGCAATGTGGTTGAGCTGAATTGTAAGAATTTGTATATCATTTTCGTCTTTGTTGGTTGGACTTAGTGTTTTTATATCTGGTGGTGCTGGACAGCGGGACATGGCATCTGGGACGTGATCCTGACTTCCCCTAATGTAATGAATGCCATCTATGATGAATTCAAATAATTTGAAAGCCATTCTGTCTAGTTTTGGACTGAGTTTTTCTTTTTTAGCTTTTAATATGCAACAAAGAGCGTGGTGGTCTGTGAAGATTTTAACTTTGTGGCTATGTGTAAATTGTCGTAATTTGGTCAGTGAGTAGAGGATTGCTAGTAATTCCAACTCTGTAGTTGTCCATTTTGCACCGCTTGGTGTTAGTGCTCTGCTCACAAATGCTACGGGGTTTTCAATCCCATTTTGGAGTTGGAAAAGAGTTCCAGCTATGCCTATAGTGGATGCGTCGGTCCTGAGTATCGTTTGTAGACCAGGTTGGAAGAGTGCTAAAACCGGTGCTGAAGTTATGATGGTTTGGTCTTTTTGCTCCTTGCCCCATGCAAATTTTTCGGTTTTGCTAAGTAGCTTGTGAAGTGGTGCCATTTTGGTTGCATACTTTTTGATGAATCTTTTGTAGTGTTTAAAAAGTCCTAGTGCTCTTTGTAGTTGCTTTGTTGTTGTTGGCCTTGGAAGGTTTTTTACTCCATTGATGGTGTCTGGGTCCATTCTGATGTGTCCGTTGCCTACTAGGAATCCTAGTACATTGGTTTCTTTGTTGGCGAATCGGCATTTGCTTGGTGCTAGGGTAGAAACTTTCTCCAGTTTTTTGGTGTGTTCGTCGTTAGTTTCGCTGAATATTATGATATCATCAATAAAAGTTGCCACAGTTTCAGGTTTTAGATCGGTGAGGATGAGATCCATGAGTTTGCTGAAATGTCCGGAAGCTCCAGATATGCCCATGGGGAGTACTTTGTATTGGTAGAGGCCTTTTGGTGTCGCAAAAGCTGTTTTCGCCTTGTCTTTCTCGTCGAGTAAGACTTGCCAAAATCTTGATTTTAGATCTATTACTGTGATATATTTTGCTGATCGAAGTCTTGCTAGTATATTGTTGATTAATGGGAGTGGATATTCTGTGATATTTTTTGTAATGCTATTTAAGAATCGAAAATCTGTTGTGAATCTAAAAGAATCAGTGTTGCCTTTTTTGGGAACTAGATGTACTGGTGCTGACCATGGTGAATCGCTAGGTTCGATGAGGTCTAGATCTAGCATTTTGTTGATTCCTTCTTGAATTTTTTGTCTGGCGTGCTCGGATGGTGGATATGGTTGAATTCTTTTAGGTGGATGGTCTCCTGTGTCTATTATGAACTTTAATTTATCTGTTCTTCCGATGTGTTGTGGGTCCCAAGAAAATACGTTATAGTATTTGTTGATTATTTTCATGATTTTTCCTTTGTCTGCTGTATTTAAGTCAGGATTGATGTTTATTTTTTTGTTGTTCTACTGATATCATGTTGATTTTTGCTGTGGTTTCTTTTTGGATTTCTTCCTTGCCTATGATAAAACCTTTGGTTATCCACCTATCCTGATAGGATGGGTTGGTGATGATGATTGCTTGTGTTGCGCCGTTAATCAGCATGTTGGGGATGAGTAGTTGGTTTTTGTAGTAAGCTGTTTTAGAACCGATGATGACTCTTTCCTCGGTGTGTTCTAATAGAGTTGACTCAATTTTGATGATTGTTTGCGATCTGCTGGGAATGCGTGTTTTTTCTCTGGCTCTGATGATTAATTGTTTTGTGAATGCTTCTTGAATTTTGTGTTCTTTCCATATATTTGATACTTGACTGATTATTGGTATGATTCCGGCTTCAGGTGAGTCTATTTCTCGTTTATGTAAATTGATTTTGAATTTGAACTTTTTCAGGAAGTCGATTCCTAGTAAAAAGTCAAATCCTAAGTCTTCTACTACTAGACATGGATAGCTGATTGTGAGTTGACCTATAGTTATGGGTGTGATTCCTATTCTTTTGTCAACTAACGGGTCTTTCAGTTGTTCAAGGTTGATAAAGTTGTTTGAAAATTTTTCAAATTCGGTGCTGATTCTGTAATCGATGAGACATACCATAGCTCCTGTGCCTACGATTAAATCTCTTATTATTCCTCCAATTTTGCCATGGATTATGAGTTGTCCTCCATCCTTTGTTGTGGTTTTTAGTATAGGTTTGTTTTGTATTTGAATGAGATGCTTATTTATTATGTGCAAGTTTTTTGAAGTATTATTTTGCGAGTGGGTTGACCTTAACTGTGGGTAGGCGGAACTTAATTGTGGGTAGGCTGGCCTTAATCGTTTCGTCTGATTGGTCGTTTCCCTGATTGCTTGAAAACGATTGGTAATGCGGCCTTGCTGTTTGTTGATTCTGGGGAAATGGAGTGAAGCTCTTTGGTTGAGGATATCTAGGTGTATTCCTGGTTTGCACGGTGTATCCACCAGTAGTGTGATTACCACGGTGGTTGCGTTGGTTGTAGAAGTATGTGGCTGACACATGACCTATTTTATTGCAAACATAGCATTGAAGCTGGTTGGTGAATACTCTGTTTTGGTTACTGTTGTAATAGGGTCTCTGTTGTGATCGCTGGATTGGTTGCTGTCGAAATGGTGGTTGTTGACCTTGAAGTGCCCTTGGGTTGTGCTGGTTGAGATGCTTCCTTTATTGTATTAAGTTGATATTTAGTTCTGTTAGCGCTTTTACTAGTTGTTCTGTAGGGTCGTGTTTTATTGGTGTCATAGGTTGTAGTCGATTATTAGGTTTGGGTTGTTGGTCGAGTTCTCTCATTCCTTTTCTTTCGTACTCTTCGATTATTTTTATTAGGTCTTCCCAAGTACTAGGTAATCCACTGTATTGAACGAATAGTCGAACAGGAGGTAACATTTGTTTGATGATCCCCTCGCAGAGTACATCTTCCTTATAGATTGTCCAATTCTCTCCAAAGAGGTACATGAGACGTGTCATAAATGAGACGGAATTTTCTCCTATCTCTTGGTGATGGTTGGTAATATCAACCATTTTGAGGTCTTTTTTTTCTTGGTCTTTTGGGCAATTTGCCAAAAAACTTTTTTTAAAGGTGTCCCATGCTGTGTTGTCATCAATTTTTGATCGATAGATGGAAAACCATTGCTCTACTCCAGGATTTTCGACGGCTGTAGAGAGTTGTTGTTTTCTTTCCCTTTCATTTAATTTTAAAGAAATGGCCCATGCTTCGAATTTGATGATGTAATTTTTGAGGCTTTTTTCAGTAATTTTTTGTAAAAATGTTGGTTTTTTGTCGGTTCGAATGTAGATTGGTGCGATTGTAGGTTGTTCCATAGTATTTAATCTATTTTGTGTTGTCCGCGGTTGGTGTTGTTTGTTGGCTATGCTTTCTTGTGTTATTTGTGTAGTTGTGCGGTTTGATGTCCGCGGTTGTTGCTGCGTGTTTATTTTTTCTGATGTTAGTAGGTTTAGTGTTGTTTGGTGTCCGCGGTTGTTGCTGAGTATTTTTTACTTTTTCCCTATCTGATGTCCGCGGTACTATATCGTTGTTGTTTTTGGATGAGTCAAGTGAGGTATTTTTTTCTGCTAATTGTTCTGTTTCATTATTTTCTACTTTGAGAGTTTTTGCTGATGATGCGAAATTTTGAATGGATGAAATAGTTTTGTTGATGTTTCTCGGAGCAGGTTCATTGATTGGACTTGGTGCTAATTCTTGTATTCGCTTAGATGTGCGGATTCCTGGATCTGATGACGAAGATATATTCCTTTCTTTGTTGTGCATCTGTTTTTATAGGTGAAAGTAGGTAGGTTGATTGATGCGAGTCATCTCCACCATTGTTGAGTTCTTATTACTTTAATAAGATTCAATCGCTGATTTAATTTAGAGGATAGTTAAGATGATGATGATTTTAGTTGAAGTCCCGGGTAATATGGGACAGAGTTTATTTAGATGATGTATTTTACCGATCTCGAAGTGAGATCCTCATTAGCTCTGAGGGAGCCTATTTATATGGTTTTTAGACTTAACCAAAAGCAAACGTTGAACCAACGAGATACGACCTTGGCCTAAAATGCCAATGACGTTCACGTGTTGATTTGTAAACGTTGCCTGTGATCAGTCATATAAAATATTTGCTTTAATATGTGATTAGTCAAATGAAGTATTGAACCTAATAGTCCCTACCGTATTTCTTCTAATAATACTATTTTTAAAACTATTCGCCGGAGTACTATTTTTAAAACTCATCTTCAACGCCCGGGTATAATTCGAGACCAGGCTACTACCAGGGCATTATTTCTCATTTCACAAATAATTTTTTAAATAATTTTTTAAATAATTTTTTAAATAATATTTTAAATAATTTTTTAAATAATTTTTTAAATAATATTTTAAATAATTTTTAATTAAACTCATTCAAAACACATTACATTAATAGGGTGAGAAGAGTTAATTAATAGAAGCTAAATTTTTTATAGAAAATTCTGTAGAAAAAATAAAGTTACTGCAAGCCAATGATTCTTCATGCCTTCAAAACAATTTATTTAATTGAATATTTATTACAAACTCCTCTTCACGGTAACTCGAATGATCCTCACGACAGTATTTCTGGAAATCCTGTAGTGGAAGCTTGGCGCCGTTAATGATTAGATTGCTAATGCAAAAATAATTCAACGAAGGAGACAACTAGATAACAACTCATTGTATTCGAATTTTATTATTACCGAACTATAATTCCTATGTCGGAGCGCTGCGGACTAGATAATTTTTGTCACTATACAACATACTGTAGCCGGACTCCACTGTAGAATTAAAAAATTGATATGCTCTGTCCATGCTTAACATTTCAAAGTTTTATA
>NIPM01001139.1:0-27043 GCA_002738285.1 Holacanthella duospinosa | reverse complement strand
TCTTCAATATTCTTCTTGTCATACCAAATAAGCCTTAATACCTTCTGCTAAGGATTTGAAATAAAAATGAACACTTTTGCGGCGTTTTAGAATGTTCTAGAATGAAAATTTCGACAAAACACTGAATCACCTACTTTCAACTTTGAGTAATCATATCTCTATCAATATTTAAAAATATCTATAATATTTGGATAAGTTATAGACAAAGGCTGTATCTATTTACCATATGAGTATTGGCTTGCTCGAAGTCTTACTCATTCATGAATTACCATTTAAGTTCGAATTTCCCAAACATTGAATCACTTTTGACGGGCAGTGTATTTATAAAGCTACATTGTATAAAAAATACAAAAGGATAGTTTCCTTATTAAATGACACCATTATCGAAACTCATAAAACTTTCACTCGACCCCAATTTTACGTGTATTTTAAATCACTGGTTATTTATTCCCAAGAATGGCAGTTTTTTGAGAATGTTGTTTTTCACCTACTGAAATGGTTTATAAACTTCTTTTTCCAATTTTACATTTTTCGAAAACATATGAACTTTAGTAACTTTTAAGCCTCAAATTTAAAAAACATTTCTAGATATTTCAATACAACATTTTCAGTACCAAATTCATCTTTTTAAACAACCCTATTGTCACCTTGTGTAATTATGTAGACAATTAGGACCAGTGGAAGAAAAAGGCAGAATAGATAACGAAAAAGTGAAAGCATGGAAGAAAATATCTAACTTTATACTTTATGCTACTTAAATTATCAAATTATTGGATATTTTGTATTACAGTAGAGTACCCCTAATACGTGAATATCCTCATTCGTGAGCTTTTTCAAAGTTGAATAAAACAATGATACCAATCGATTTCTTATTTACTAACTTTAATATAGGTGTAATTTATATTTTATTTCGATATATTTTTTTGTGATCCATCCCAGAGGCGGACAACTTTTACATACTGAAAGACTGTAAATGGTGTTGTACCGCAAGACTTTTAATTTTTAGCAGGAGTTTTACCCATACAAGGTGCAAAGTGTGGCCTTGGGGCCTCAGACTGCCCATGCCTGCCTCAGACCCTATTCGTGAAATATAAAAGTAGTTGAAACATATAGCCAATCAATATAATACGAAATGAAATTTAATTTTATCTTAATTCTGTCCAAGTTGGACACTAAGGTTCACGAATCGAGTACCTCACTGTAGATCCTTTTAATTACTTTTTTGTTTAAAACATTTCGACCTTAATTATTTTTATCAACACTTGAAAACATTTTAAAAATAGCTTAATCGTTTGTTACAAACGATAGTTTCTAGTATTTTGCAAAATAAATATCGTATGATATAATTTTAAAAAACAGACTTCATTAATTTATTTAACTAGTTAGTCGCTTCAAAATAAAATTTTTTGCAAATCTCACATACATTTTCAGCGTAATGTTTGTTTAAAACAAATGAAATAAGTATAAATGTAGCTTTAAAAAATGCTACTATTATAGATGAATCCAACCAAACTGCATCAAAAACCCATAATAAGAGATTTTATTGTCTTTATGTTAATGCTACAAGTACAGGGCGACGCGACCAATATTAGCAGAAACTCGGCCGCGGTACACGGTACATGGAAAGCTAAGGTAACTCAGAACTATGCAAGTATAGAAGAAAGGTTGAATAGACTGTACGATATTTTTGGAGCCCCCAAACCAGCCAAGCCTGTGACTTTAGGTTGGAAAGAGAAAAGGAAAACAAAAGCTTTAAAAGATCAGCTTATAAATATTGTATTTGACCCATTAAACCCACAAATAGATATAGAAGGTCAAGTACAAATCAAAAATGATAGAGGAAGAAGAAAATGTACCTTAGAATTGACTTTTATCAGGCCTTTTATGTTTGGAATCTATAGTATTTTCAAGACTGAGAAAGTAAAAGAATGCATCTCAAAATTCATACCAGTTACTAAAGATTGTGGAGAATTTATCGATGTAATCAAATGCGGCTTCGCAGAATTAAAGGATGCCTTTAGCAACATTAAAACGGCCGATATCTCTTCATGGAAGGATAAAAATAATGCAATGGTCCAAAAATCAAAGAGGCAACTCTCTGGTTTACAAACTTACTATGAAGCAAATGTTGAAGTTACGTCCAGAAACCCCACTATATTTAGTGAAACCTACGTTCAGTTTGATAAGTTTATACAAGATTTAGAGGACAATGAATCAGAAATGATTGATAATTCTTGTGATACAATTGCATCCAAAATACAAGGCGGAATCGATGCTATTCCAGGTTTTCAAGAAATCGCTTCTCGTACTGCTTCCAATCTTGCTATTGTATCGAATATTGTTAGAAAAATCTTACTATCTGGAAATAGCAATCACATTTATAACTTGATCAAATTTTTGGATGATATTTATAAACACAACAAGCTTTATATAGATTTTACAGTTAAAGGATTGGTCGAATTGTGTAATGGACTAAAGAATATGGGAAAATTGGACAATGATTATGTTTTAAATCTTTGGCATTATGCTAAATTAAAAGCTCGAAATAGTCAAGATCTTGCTGCCTCAAAAATAAATCTTGAAGCGTCCTATAGACAAAGAACTGACAAATTTATGAATGAAATTGTTAAAGGAGATTCATCAAAACTTATAAGCTATATAAATCAACACTCTGATAATGAAGAAGTGTTAGCAAGCTGCATCAAAGATATGTTTCCTAGTGAAAATATACCAACAAAGTTCAACGAGAAGTTAAAAGCAATAGAAAGTTTATATGCCTATTATAACGTAAAATATAATGCTTATATAGGATTATTTAATAGATTCGAAGAAGCGAATTTAAAAGAAGCAACAGAGATGTTCATTTTGGCTTATTATATAGGGAAATTCACAAGAGAGAATCCCGGAAAGAAATCTTTATTTACCCAAGACATTGGAGAAAAAATGTTTCACAAATTCTCTGATGTGTTTTGGAAGAAAGGTTACTGTCGTGTAAAACTTCATGTTAAGGCTGGCATGTTGAAGTACAGCTCCAAAGATTCAGCAGAAGCCATGAGCCATGGTATACCTTGGATTCTGAGACATGAAGAAAGGGGTTTTACAATGATGCAAGCACCTACACCGCCTCACTCCGATAAAAACGTGGGCTTTTCTTGGGTACAGCAATACGTGAATAAAACTATCACAGCTAGTGACCCAGTGAAATATTTGAAAAGCGTTAATGGCTGGTATTCGGGTAATAGATTTCCGCCTAGAGCAGAGCATTTTTGGAAAATTAGATACTCTACTAGGGATAATGCATTTTTGATCAAAAACGCTAAAACTGGGGAATATATGATCGCTAACAATAGAATTAGGGATGATTCTTATGAATGGAGATCAATTCATGGCTCTAAAGATGAGTATCCTGGAAATTTGGCCCATTGGAATTTTAGATGCTATTAAATCTATTTTTCATTTTGAACTATTTTTCAACTGAAAAATGAAATTGCAGCCACTCTTGTTATTAAGGACGATAGAAATAAAGCCGTTCTTTACATTCATATACAATTATTCACAATTAGGTTACTATGTACTTAAAGATGCTTTGAGGTTGATAGAAAGAAAAGAACATGTTTTAAATTACAAACCAACAGTAAGAATTGCTACAACAATTAGAGCAAAAGAGTTTATTAAGTATGCATCAGTTGTTTATTGTCCAAATACTGAAATCCAAAGATGGAACTGTCAACATTGTACTTCTAATTTAAACATATATAAAATTGTAGAAGATTCTTTGAAAAAGACAAAATTGGTGATAATGCTTGACCATAAAGAAAAGGAAATACTATTATCTTACAGAGGAGCAGTTCATATACAAAATTTTATAGCTACAGCCCACATAAACCTAATTAAAGATTCGAGATTTAGTAATTATGAAGGAGCAAGATTACATGAAGGTATCAAGGAATTGGTATTAAGATTGTACGATTTGACGGACTTTAATATACTCTCAAATAAATATAGATCTTATAAATGGGTGTTTGTAGGCCATAGTTTAGGTGGATCTCTAGCATTGCTAACTTCTCTCTTGATCATACGTCAACATTACATCCCACAGAACAAAATAGAAGTATACACTTATGGAGAACCACGAACATTTAATAAAGAGATGGCAGATTATATAAACCAATCTAATGTCACTATGTTAAGAGTAGTAAACTATGGCGATTTAGTAGTAAATACAATTTTGGTTAATCATCAGTATTTTCATCATCAGCCTCAGTTGTTTTTGTTGCCAAATAATCAAGAAATAAGCTGCTCTAATGAGGTTTATGAAGATCTGAATTGTGTTCCTACAACTTATGGACTGGGCTTATTGGATCATTCAATTTATTGGGATATTCGCTTTGGCTGTTATTTTTAAAAATGTATTTTGAATTTCTTGTATCAAAATTTTTAGAGAATTAAGAGATTAACAGTATTTCATCAAATGAAGAAGGAAATTATTAATATCAGTAAAAAGACAAAGTAATAATTATGATTTTACATTAGAGTTTGTTCACAAATAATAAAGACCATACAATTGCATCAATCAGGAAATTCTTTGCTCGTAATCTTTAAATTTATAATTATTAGTTTTGTGGCCCTATAACTATTAAAATAGGAGATAAAAACGAGACCTTTAATGTATTGTTTGATAGTGGATGTAGTGATTTACTATTAATATCAGGACATGATGAAATTTATGTCAAATCAAAGAAATATTTTTACAAATTGAATTATGGAAAAGCTTTTAAAATGTATAAAAAGGTATTTGATATGGGATTTTTTTCTATGAGAGTAAGAGGTGGTTTCGCTCAAGTATATTATTTTATTAATTTATGTTATAGGATGAGATTAGTTTAGCTGGAACAACTTTCCCGATCGATCTTGGGATAATTAAGAAATGTGAAAATGGACATGAAACCCTAAGCTATTTTGATGGAATATTTGGATTATCAACCACGTATTATGAACCCAGCTCTGAACCATCTATACTTCAGTATTTTACAGCTAATCCTGGTATGAAAAGAATACTTTCATATAAATTGAACAAGACCAAAGGAAATAAATATATAGGGAATCTGTTTTTAGGTGGCTTCGACCCTAATTATCAAAACAATGTTATTCATTGGTATCCTAAGATTCCTAGAAATCCTCTTTTTATAATTTACGCTTCTTCGATTCGTCTTGGAACTTATTCTAGAACATCAGACGAAGGATTCAAGGTATATTTTGATACAGGATCTAGTAGTAATATCATACCGAAAGATTTATACGAGCATTTATCTGGTTTAATCCACTCATTAGAACGTCAAGGTCTTTCCTTTAAGAGTATGAAAGAAGAATTGCCTGATTTCGAAATAGTCATAGGTGGGAAATGGTATTCTATTTCTGCTTCGGACTATTTACGCAAAATCGGATTTTGGGGCTTTGAGTCTTCAATGATACCAAATTCGAAAGATTTGAGTATCGCGGATGTCGTTTTAGGCAGTCCTTTCTTTATAAAACATTATCTGGTATGCGATTACGATAAAGAAAGAATTGGTATTGTTAAGGATCACAGGAAGCCTCAAGAACCGTCTGATGGAGGTGGATTTTGGAAATATTTGTATCAGTGGTTCAGATCTTAATAGAAATCAATGTATTTCTCATATTTTTCAAATAATCAATCCATTTTTATCTTTTATAAACTGTAATATTGGATTTTAGCTGTTCTCATATAGTCTTTAATTTTTAAGTTTGTTTACATTTTGGAATCATTCTCTCGTCATCTCACGAATTGTTTTAGATCACCATTAGATTCTCGACAAAATCATCAATCGAGTGTTATAATTTTTTGTAAATGATCTATTACTGAAACATATTAAAAGCATATCACTTCTGAATATTGTATCATTTCTTGAGGCTAAATTTTTGGCTGATTTTGGCTTGAAAAGAAAATATAAGAGTATTCATTGAGGACTTATAGCCTAATATTAATAAGTTATTCAATAACATTTCAATATAATTCGCTTAGATCATGTGATACATTTTACCTTAGATATCAATTTTATTAACTCTAAACATTTTCAAATTTTATGCCAGACCAAATCAGAGAAGCGACAGCGAAGATTAAAGGACTGATCAAATGAAGAAAGAGATATTTAATGTCATTAAAAAGCCTAAGTAAAATCTATTATTTAACATTAGAGTCTGTTCGCAAATCATAAAAACAATACAATTGCATCAAGCAGATGGAATTTTGCTTGTAATCACAAGTTTATAATTATTAGTTCTGTGGACCCATAGATATCAAAGTGGGAGATAAGAATGAAAAATTTAATGTCTTATTTGATAGCGGAGTCTCTACTATGCTATTGATATCAGGACATGAACTTACCGTCAAAGCAACGAAATATTGTTACAAGCTGAACCTAGGAAAAACTTCTAAGCTACAAAAATATTCATTTAATATGAGTTTTATATCTATGAAAGTAAGTGGAGACTATGTTCGAGTACTTTCAAAGTATAAGTTATGTAGGATAAGATTAGCTTTGCAGGGACGAGCTTCAAAATGGATTTTGGTATAATAAAGAAGATTGAAAGTGGGCAACAAGTATTTGAAAAGTTTGATGGGATATTTGGACTATCAAAGGTATACGAAAAACAAGAATACAAGTCTCCTATACTTAATATTTTGATGCCAATCCAACTATGAAAAGGATGCTTTCCTACAAGCTAAACAAAACCCAGGAGTATAAATACACTGGAAAGTTAATCTTAGGAGGATTTGACCCTAAATATCAAAATGGGATCATAATTGGCATCCTAGGGTCAATAATGCATGCATCTTTACCGTTTATGCATCTTCTATACGACTTGGAAACTATTTTAAATCATCAGTTAAGGGATTTAAAGTTGTTTTTGATACAGGAGCTAGTATTGATGTGGTGCCAACAGATTTATACCACTATTTGTCTGGTTTAATCCTCTCATTCAAATATCAAGGGTTTTCCTTCAAGAGTATAAAAAAGGAATTGCCAGATTTCGAAATAGTCATAAGTGGGAAATTATATTATATGCCTGCTTCGGACTATTTATTCAAAGTTGGTTTTTGGAACTACAGACCATCAATGATTCCTGTTCCTTCTGACGATGATTCTATTAACCTTCTTTTAGGGAATCTTTTTTTTATCAAGCATTATCTGGTATGTGATTATGATAAACAAAACATTGGTATCATTGTGGATCATAGGAAGCCTGAAGAGCCGTCTGAGGAAGATAGATTTTTGAAATCTTTGTATCAGTGGTTCAGGTCATGATGTAAATTCAAGAGGTTAGATATAATTTATTTAAATAACTATCCGTTTCATTTACATTATAAACTGTAGTGTTATATTTTAACTGTTCTTTTATCGTCCTCGCTCACTTGTCAGCTTTGATTCTCTCATCATCTTAAATTGTTTTGCATCTAAAAATTCACAGGAAACTTATCTGATAATAAACTTTTATTTAGTGTAAATGGCACTTTATTTTCGTTCAGAGTAGTCCATTTATTAAATAATTGGTTGAACAAGAGTGAGAATAATCTAGATTCATTAAAAAGTTGGTTGAATTAAGAAGAGAATCAAAAAGTGACTACTCTGAACGAAAATAAAGTGCCAAATGTACGTTTATAAGGCCGGTGGTAAAATATAAGTATTATTTGGTTGATAAATAAATATAATTTATGCTTATTTATCAACTAAAGCAGGTTTTTGTGTAGTTATTAGAATTTTTCAACCAAAATAATAAAGTTCTTTCGAGAATTCTTCAACCAAAATGATTGGTTTGTTTCAAAAATTTTGGTCCAGATGAAAATTATTTACACTGTCGCACGGAAATTCGGACATCCTATTTTTTGTAAACCGAAGCGTCAATTCGGATTATAAATAATTATGAATAAAAAAATTAGATATATTTAAACTGTATTATTTTCAATATTTATTTATTACTATTTTTTATTAAAAAAAGATAGAAGATTAAAAAGGAAATTTATTGATCCAGCATGGAAATTCGGACATTTAAAAATCAATAACTACCATACTTCCCACGAGCTTGTAACTTCTTTTACATGTTTAGGCATTGCTTTAATTAAGTTTTTTATAAAATTGTCGGGCAAGTTATTACATAATCTTAGTAGCCCCTTTTTTAACTCATCTGGATCATCGAAGTTTTCCCCCCTCAGCTCTCTCTTCATATAGACCCAGATGTGTTCAATTGCATTAAAATAGGGGTTTTGGCTTGGTCAAACCAAAGTTTCGACTTCTTTCCCCCAAGATATTTTCCAATGAGCTTAGAAGTATGCTTTGAGTCATTATCGTGTTGAAATACGAAGTTATTTAGTCCCATTTTCTTTGTTGATGGTATTAAATTGTACTTTAATATATCTAAATAACCATATCTATCCATTTCACCATCTATAAAGACCAAGTTTCCAACTCCTTTGTAAGAAAAACATCCCCAAACCATCACACTACCTTTGCCAAATTTTACTGTCTTTTCTACATACTTAGGATCAAGTCTTTTAGATGGAGGTCGTCATACATATGAAAAGCCATCTGAATTATAAATATTAACTTTACATTCATCTGAAAATATAAGACTTTCCAAGTAATTATCAGGTTGAAATATCCACTTTGCACATAACTCTCTCCTTTTCCTTGTATTTTTTGACAACATTAAAGGTTTCCTGTCAGGGAAGTAAGCATATATGTTAAGGCTATTTAAAGATCTTCTAAACGTATCATCTGAGAAAATGTTATCCCTATTTTCTTTAAAGATTTTGTTCATTTTTGGGACACTAGCTTTTGGGTTTTCTTCATGAATGGTCTTTATAGCTCTTATATCGTCATTATCAAGTACATATTTACCTCCAGAGCCTTTCTTTCTCTGAATTGAGTCCGTTTCTTCGAACCTTTTGAGGTAATCGCTTATTGTGGACTTGGAAATACAGGTCAAACTTTCGATCTCTCTATAAGAATACCCTTCTTTCCTAAGTGCTAAAATCTGTCCAAATACAAAATTATCAATACTTGTCATTGTTTTTCTAATATTTTATTCCTTATGCCTATTATTTTTTGAGTTTTGTGTGAATAACGAAAATGTCCGAAGTTCCGTGCTGGATCAATAAATTTCCTTTTTAATTTTCTATCTTTTTTAATAAAAAATAGTAATAAATAAATATTAAAAATAATTCAGTTTAGATATATCTAATTTTTTTATTCATAATTATTTATAAGCCGAATTGACGCTTCGGTTTACAAAAAATAGGGTGTCCGAATTTCCGTGCGACATAGTGTATATGGGACAAAATTTTTGAAGCCTTGGTTATAATCCAAATAGAACTTTTGCAAAAAATGAATCGGATTATAAACATAAAGAAAATTACAATTTTATAAAAGAAAATATTTAAAACAATTTTTCTTAAAATTTATTGGATTTGATTTGATATTTCTCCAGTTAATTCTCTGTCTTATAAATAGGATTGAATTAAATTGATGTGAAAAAATGAAAGAGAATTTAGGCCAAAATTTATCATAAAAATAATGGTCTTATAAAAAGGGCTTTCTATTGTTCTTATTCGATAAAGGTGAGTGGATTCTATAAGGAATTGAAAGCAAAAAACCATAAAACATGTTTTATTAAGGATTTTAATCAAAATATACATAAAATATTGAAAGCTAGAGTCGGATAGTTGTTAGAATGTGGATTATTTAGGAGTACTTATATATAGCTTAGGACTACCTCCCTCTTGATATTTAATCTTACTCCTTATACTGTTTTTAAACCTGTTTTCATTTATACATAAAATAAAAATTATCTTTAAATTTATTTGTTTTTATTTTTCAAAAAGAATGGAGACATCTTTCGAAGATTTTTTGCCACATAATTCCTTCAAAAAATTTCTTCCATATACAGGATGCCACAAAAGTTTCTGCCAAAATTTAAGTGCATAATTGGAACTCAAAAATCAAATTAAATAGAAATTGAAAAAATAATTTAATTTAAAAATAATAAAGTTTAATAGTTAATGTGCCTTCCATTAGCATTTTTTAAATCATCCATTCCTTTTTGAAGCTTTCTGATGGATTTTGCAAAATATGTTTAGGTATATTTTCCCACTCTTTCTGGATCCTCTTAATTAGCCCTTCGGTAGTAACAGGGATCGGATTTTCATATATTTTATTTTTTAGATAAGTCCATAGGTTTTCTATTGGATTTAAATGTGGACTGTTTCCAGGCCAGATACCTTTACACCATACATTTGAAACTCTGGCTCTAATCTTCTCTAAATTTAATTTTGAACTATGGGATGGCGCCCCATCCTACATGAATATTGCCACATCTTTATTTTTAAATAATAAAGGATTATCAAATGAATCTAAATATATTGGTAATATATTCTCTCTGTAATATTCGGCGTCAATATTTACATTTTGATGGATAACATGTAATTTTGTAACTCCATTAGAACAAAACCCACCTGCAACTATTATTTTTATTGACTTTCTCGGGATTTTCTGCGGAGTGACATCGCCTTTATTTTCTGTTCTAAAGCGTAAATTCTCTCTGTTTCTTTCGGGATGAAGATATATCCAAGTTTCATCAGTAAATAGGATATTTTCTCTCTTTTTCTTTCCTCTAATACCATCTGTTAAGTATCCACTATTTTGTACAAAATTATACAATTTCATCCTATCTTCTACATTTTTGTTAGATAAAAGAGGCTTTTTAGGTGGCTTAAAGGCTGATTTACCCCATTCTGTACTTTTCACGAATCTTTGAACAGTTCTATGGTTAATTTTTTTATTTTTATTTTTAAATCTATTTGATGAATTTAACAATAAAGCGCAATTTCTTGTATAACTTCCAACTTTGTTATACATTCTACTTTTAATCATATTTTTTGTTGTAAGAGAGAGAGTACAGAGGGTCTTCCAGACCTACCATTGTCTTTGATATATTCTCTGTTTCTCCATAATCTTACAGTTTTATCTGAGATATTCATCTCTCTAGAAATCTACATAAGTGACTCTCCAAGCTTTAATCTTGTTTGGATTTCTAATCTTTTTTTAATTCTTGTAGATGAGTTCTTGGTGTTTATATTTATAAAAAAATTAATTAAATGTATTTATATTTATATTGATTTTTTAGTGGCTGAAAAAAATGAAAATTTGTCAGAAACTTTTGTGGCACCCTGTATGCATTAACTAGATTGAGTTCTTATTAATTGATAAATAATCATTTAAGTTTGGTTTTTGCAAACACTGAATCACTTTTGACGGGCAGTGTATAAGTAATCTCATTAAGCTATGAATTAACGAATTCCATGATCATTTTAACTGGAAATGTTCTTATATTGTTCGATATAAATCTAATCGAAATGCCTTTATGTTTTTGAGTTATTTTGACTATTCTTAAACAACTATGAGGCAATCCAGATGTTTAAACTTTAACTTCTGATTACATATCTTTACATTTCAATTTATAAGACCTAACATAATTTTGTTTATTTATTATATTTCTACATGACTCGCTATATTTGTATAGAATTGAACACCTATCGATTGTATTGTTTTTTGTTTTATGTTTTATGAACCCAAATATTTTGTTCTTTTATAGACTTTTTAGTTAGTTCTAAACTTGGAAGGCTTCTTTCAAAGGCCCATTTTAATCTTTTGGAAAATATCTGTACTTTTTCTGAGATTTTATCTACGCCTAATCCTAATTGTTTTTGTGATGGTTTCCATATCTTTACAATCACTAAAATACGAAAAGTAATTATCTCTCCCCGATCATATAGAAATTCTCCATCATAGTTTGATGAAATAAAATTTTCAAATTTATATATTAGGGTATCCAAGAAAATGTGGAGGTGAAATTTTTCTCCATACCTCGTTTAAGGTGTAATGAATTGGAACAAAAAGTGATTATATATAATAGTGATACAATTTATTTATAAATAATACACACAGTTTTGTTTTTTTCAAAATGAATTTTAAAGAAGAATTAATTGAATCATTTAGTGCTCAAGATCAGCGTATAATTATTAAATATTTAACTCTACATGGTAAATGCCCTTCTCAAATCCAACGAGAATTAAAGAATACTTTAGGTAATAGTGCAATTTCTCTGAGAACAGTTGAGAGATGGCAATCAAGGTTTAAGAAAGGAGAGATATCGATAGAAGAAGCTCGCGGAAGGCCATCTGAAAAAAGTGATGAAAAACTAGAACATATTGAAGCTGTTAAAGGACTTTTATTGGAAAACAAAGCTATAAGTGTGAAGCTAATTAGAGAGCGTTTAAATACCGCCAAATAATTAGTGCATCTAATTTTAACTGATGAGCTAAAGTTGAGTAAACGACATGGTCGCTATATACTAATGGAATTGAACACAGATCAGAAGGAACACGGGGTTCAGGCTTGTATACTTAACCTCTCCAATTATAGTAAGACTAAAGAAAAGCTGAAAAAAACTCAAACTTTTGATGAAACATGGGTTGGTTTGTACATTGCGCCACAGAAGGATCAACTGATGTCCTGGCTAGAATCTGGTGAAAAGGGACCACAAGTAGCAATGAAAAAACGTTATGGAGATAAAAGGATGTTGCTTTTAGCAATGGAATACAATGGTATCTCTTTTTATCGTCTGTGTAGCGAAAAAGAAACATCAATGCTGAGCGCTTAAAATCGATTTTAAGCGAAAATATTCCTATATGGTTAAGCACTAAAAGGTTTTCTAAGCCTACATGTTGATGGATAATGCGAGACCACACTAGGCTAAACTCCTACGGGACTTTTTATTGGATAAAAAAATAGAGCAATGGTACCAACCACCATACTCTCCTGATATTTCGCATTGTGATTATGACTATTTTGGATCTCTTAAACGTGAGCTTAGTGGTGTGCAGTTTGAAACTTGACTAGAAATGGCGATTTTAAAAGGAATGAATCGAGGGCTGTATCGTGGTGTTCAAAGACTACCTGACCGCTGGAAAAGTGTCATTGACAATGAAAAAAACTACACCTAATTATACTAAAATTTTGTCAATTTCTACAAAGCATTTTTTGAGATATAAAAAGCTTTTACCGCCATATTTTCTTGGACACTCTAATATTTTTTAGAAGATCGGACCAATTTCTTTGCTTTAATCTACAAATAAAGGCTCAAAAAAAATCGGATTTGATATATTTATATATTCGGGTAAAATAATTAATTTGAAATTTACAATTTTGTATTGTCATATTTTATGGGTTAAAAAAGGTCAAGTCAGATTAAATAAGCTTGCCAAAGAATTCTATAAATATACAGAATGGATTGGTATTATGACTAATTTTAAGCCAATATAAATTAAATAGACATCTCATATCTGCTAAACATTTATCATCCAAAGATACAAGGTCCACATTATGTTTATCACTTTACAATCTACTGAATAAATAATTGAATAAAATATGTTTTAATAAAACTTGTGATTATTTTTGTTATTTTTTCGTTTAATTTTATTTTTAGTTTGTGATATTTTCTGTATTTAAGTCGTAAAAGTTGACGAACTATAGAAAAAATTATAGTGATCCAAATAGAAAATTTTAGGACTACTATTTTATTTTTTATATAGTAGTGATGGAATAATTAATAATATTTAAAATTGTTGATACAATTTATAAATACTTTTCATGTGACTGTAAAAACAACCGACCTAAGTTATAGTCATTATTTTTTGTTGAGAACGGGGTTTTTCTCAGTTTTTTATATTAGAAAATTGGTTCCGTAAATTTAAAATGGGTTTCAAGAAAAAATACATCGAATTTGCGTTTCCATAATTTTCTCTCTTTGATTGTTAAACTTTACAACTTAAATACAGAAAATATTACAAACTAAAAATAAACAAAAATAATCACAAGTTTTATTAAAATATATTTTATTCAATTATTTATTCAGTAGATCGTAAAGTGACAAACATAATGCGGTCCCTGCAGATTGGAACCCATAAATTCAAAGAGTGAAACAAAATGTGGTTGGTCATGTAATTTTAGAATATAAAACCAAATTAAATGAAGCTACATCTGTCAAACCCTAGGATTATAATACAGATTCTTTCGTTTGAGTCCGACTTGAGGTTATAGAGTTTGTCCACTTTTTCGAAAAAAATTTACAGAAATACAGGGTGACGCAAGTAAGTTTGGACACTCTAATTTTTACGATGGGTGGTAATAAAAAATATATTTATTTAGCCAATTTTATGTTTTCAAAATAAATAACCTTTCGAAATGGAAAATAAAAATATAACTATTGAATATCAAAATAGAATAAGAATAAAATGTTCATTAGAAGTTGGAATGTCCCCTACAGAAATATCACCTCATCTAAAATGCTCTCGACAAACTGTTTACAATATGGCATAATATTTTTGAAGCCTCGGTTATAAGTCTAGAATATTAGTGCATCATAGTGAAAATAGGTTGAGGAAGCAACTAAAATGGCAAGAAATATAGCTAAAAGATATTTTATGGATAGTAAATTTATTTACTATTTTATGCATTCAAGAAACTAAAATTTCTCGACCAATTAGAATTGAATTATGTTGCAAAAATAGTATGCCATATGAAGAAAAAAGGCAAAACGACATGGGAAAAAAGGGTCTTGTGGAATAGAAAACTTCGCGCAAACACTAAAAAATTTATAAAGCGTAATAGAAAGAAAAATATGGAGTTTCTGATAGAAAATGCGCTGCCAAGTTGAATTCTACTTTAAGCTATCAAAAATGTAACAAACTATAAGTAGAAGAACAGTGCAAAGATATAGAAAATCAACAAATTGGGGGAAATTTGCTTATTCAAGACAAAATAAACCCCTTTTAAGTCAAAAAATATCGATGATAGAATTAAGTTTGGTCAAATTGTTGAAAATGCAGGGTTTTTAACTAAAGGCCCAAGAGCAATAGAATTAGTTGATAATCTCTTATTTACTAATGGATCTCATACCCAACTTTATATACAATTAAACAAAAGGAATAATCCATATTATATAAGAGAAAAAGCCAGGTTCCAATAACACATTGCTCAAAAAACCACTTTCTATTATAGTGGCTGGGGGTGTGTGCAAATAGTTTGACAAAATTACATATTGTTGAAAAAGACCAAAAAGTAACAGGAAAATATTACCAGTATAGAATCATTCCTATATATATAGAAGCTTTAAAGAACCCAAAAGTAATTTATAATAAAATAAAAATGATTTTTGTTCAAGATGGAAAAAGATAATATGCTACTTTTAGAATCAAATTTTCAAACCGTATGGGGTAAAGGAAAATGGACAGGCAATAGCCTAGATTTGAAACCAATAGACATGTATGGATTATTCTTAAAGATTCCATCCATAAAAACTCTCGGCCAAGAAATAGGGAAGAATTAACCAAAAGAGTTGAAAAGGCTTGGAGCGAGGTTGATGAGAACACAATTAAAAATATCTGTCGCTCTTTTCCAAAAAGAATCCAAGAAATGCTAAATGCTAGTGGTGGAAGCACTGATTATTAGTATTTAAATGTTACAAATAAATTTTTGTTATATTTTTATCTATAGAAGTTATTTCTATTTTATTAGAAAAATGTCCAAATTTACTTGCGCCACCCTGTATTTTTTCATTCATGATATATGGCCAGCCTTTAATCATCTGGTTCTTTTATATAACAACTGCACCTTTTTATCACTCGGCATAGCTAAGGCTCTGCTCTGTGAACGCCCTGATTTTTGTACATACATGGTACTGATTTTTGATAATTGTCTTTCAGAAAAATGTGCTATCAAAAATTCATATTATGATATAAAAAGATGTGTTTATTAACCCTAAATATTCTGTAAAAAATCTTGGCCATTCTTTTTAAAATAGCTTATCCTTTGGTTTATGTAAATTATAAACATTTGGCATTTAACATCCTTCAATTATAAGATTTGAAGACTGGTCATCAATTTATTCTCGTTTGGAACAAATAGGGGGGATTAAACGAAATTAATATGAAGAGTTTAAAAAACAGAATACTTAGAAGTAAACCGAGCACAGAAAATACAAAATCAAACATGGAAGAAACACAAAAAACAGAGGATAAGGATGTTACCTCCTCATTATTTTTATTTTGTAGAATAATTATAAAAACTCGAAATATTATGCTGGAGAAGAAATAAAATTAGAACGTTTGCCTACCTTGAAAAGTATATCTATCTAACTCTAATTTGGTAGCTATTTCTGAAGAAGATAGGGGCAAAATATTAATACAGAAATTAGACCAATGTTGTATATTATTCAACTTTAGAGACCCTCAGTCTAATTTAATGGGAAAGGAATTAAAAAGACAAGTATTGATAGAATTAGTGGATTTTATTACTACTGTTAAAGATGGTGTTAGTGAGGATGCTTATTCTTATATTTTCAAATTGGTATTTTACTTTAATCTTATAATTTAGTTTTCTGTTAATTTATTCAGAAGCACTCCACCACAGATTAATCCAAGTGGTGACATTTATGACCCTGAAGAAGACGAACCGGTTTTGGAGCCTTCTTGGCCCCATTTTCAGATAGTCTATGAGTTATTTCTCCGGTTTTTAGAATCACCTAATTTCAACCCAAGTGTGACAAGAAAATTCGTAGACCAAAAGTTTATTTTGCAAGTAGCCTTTACTTGTTGATATTTTAGATATTGGAGCTATTTGATAACGAAGATCCTAGAGAAAGAGATTATTTGAAAACTACGTTACATAGAATCTATGGCAAATTTCTCAACTTAAGAGCCTTTATAAGAAAGTCGATCAACAATGTGTTTTACAAGTTTATTTATGAAAATGAAAGACATAATGGAGTAGCTGAATTGTTGGAAATCTTGGGAAGCATCATAAATGGATTTGCTCTGCCATTAAAAGAAGAACACAAGACATTTTTGAACAAAGTATTGATCCCATTGCATAAAGTAAAATGCCTTGGTCTATATCATCCGCAATTAGCATATTGTGTTGTTCAGTTCCTTGAAAAAGATCCTGCTTTGACGGAACAAGTCTTTCAAATTCTTATTTTTAGGTCATTAGTGGATTATTGAAGTTTTGGCCCAAAGTAAACTCTCCAAAAGAGGTGATGTTTTTAAATGAAATCGAGGAAATATTAGACGTTGTAGAACCACATGAATTTACCAAAATACAAGTTCCTTTGTTTACTCAAATTGCTAAATGTGTTTCTAGTCCTCATTTTCAAGTAACTTATTAGCCTGATTTTAGGTTGCGGAAAGAGCTTTGTATTTCTGGAACAATGACTACATCGTTAACTTGATGGCCGAAAATGCAGCGGTGATTTTACCCATCATGTTCTCGTCATTGTACAAAAACTCAAAGATGCATTGGAATCGAACAATACACGGCTTGGTATATAATGCTTTAAAGATATTCATGGACATGAATCCCACCTTGTTTGATGATTGTGTTTCCCAATTCAAGACCAATAGGAAACTGTATTCTACCTTCTAATCTTTAGAGAGACCAAAAATAAAGAAAAGAGAGAGATTGAATGGAAGAAATTGGAAGAACAAGCTCAAGTCAACATGGACAAACTATCTTGGAAACCTAAAAGCTTTAAAGCTTCGGATGTGACTAATTCCTCGTTAAATATATCGATCAAGAACACTGGTTTGTTTATCTTTTTATCTTTAGATAACATGGATGTCGAAGAAATCGAAGATGATCCTGAAAAAGAGAAAATGGATCTGTTTGAAAGTGATAAAGTAGTTTATTTATTGATATTTAGGAATTGCCTTTGGATTTAACTGAAGAATCTCCGTCTTATCACAATTTCCGAAGAAAGTCGGTGCTTCCGCAGAATGAAGAAATCATCAATGAACTGTCTAAGCATAAATCGATGGATGTATTGAACACGAGTGTTGATGGCAACTCTGATGATGAAAAAGACGATGCAAGGATGGATGTTTAACCTTTTATTAGTTTGTAATTTTTTAATCAATCTTATTTTGAATCTTATCCAAGTTTATCTATCCTATGTCTTTTAAGTGAGCACTTTAAAATGTTACAATCTTCAAATTTTCAAATAAGCTTTTTATTTTTAAGATAAAACTACAGATCAAGATATTGAATGAATTTCTTGTCATTTTCAATGATTTCTCCAGTTGTCTGATGCACCATTAAGTCCACGATTTTAGAAATGGTATCGTAATATTTGATCAAGTAATAGAAGCTAAAGATTATATGGAAGTATGAAGATAAAAATAAAAAAGGATATATCCATTTCACACTAAATATTAATTAATATATAATACAAAATCTTCGAATTCTAATTTAAAGCTTTCTAAAAATTAATTTGTAAAACACCCAAAAGTTCATCCAACAAATCTAAGGCTTCAAATTCATCCTAAAAATGAACAATTAGTATACCTCTTCTTTAGATAAACCAAAAATGAAATAAACAGATGCCAGTTTTCTGAATACAATTATATAATCTTCAAATTCCAAAATGGGATGCTTTAGATTAATAGGGAAATATTACCCCTTTCGAACAAGTTGTACTGCATTGTTTTGTTAGTTGTGTTATCCATGTATCATTGAATTCTATTTCTTCATAATGTTTAAACAAACGTTTTTGTTGCTTCTCGTTGACAAAAAGAACAAATTTCATTTAGCTCGTTACAAAAAAGGTAAAATTTATGTAAGAAAAATATCAATAATTTAAAAACAAATCAGGGAGTTTCGAGAAATCTATGGTATCCCAAACCTTATTGTAATCAAATAGTTCGATAAATTGTTGATCCATAGAACGACTTTTTGGATGACTAAATCTTCGATATTCGTCAAAGATAGAAGTATAAGACCAACCTTGAAGCTTTCTTACACATCCTACGAGACACCCTGTCCTATGCTATTTTGTCATAAATGGCATTTACCTTGCCTTTATTGCAATGTATCAATATCGGATGATTTTCTCTATCTTCAATTTAATGTTGGGGCTTTACTTAATAAAACTGCAAGAGCTCCTCTTAAAATGTCTTCTGATATGTCTACGAATGGTTCCTAAAGTTGAATTTTAGGAAAAACTTTATTTCCAGAAACACCAAATTGGAACAAATGGATATTATTTTTGATTAAGAAAGTCCTGTTTTGTTCGGGATATTCTTCGAGTATTAGGGTTCTAGGGATAATATGGCTGGAGTTACAAGATGCTCTTGATTTTGATCTTTTTCAGAAAAGAAAAATTCTTTTTCTTTGGAAATCCCGATCTGTAAATGGAGGGCGTTACCATGCTGAAGTTTTCTGGCGGTAAAAAGTAATCAATTTCCTTGTTAATCTCGGCCTCTTCTTGTATGCTTTCTTTATTTGTACTGCTTGGGAATAGAGTTTCTATGACCTCATTTTCTTCCTCCGTCAAATTCATTATAGAAATAACTATTTTAAGTTGACAGATAAAGCCTAGTATTGGCTTTGATCTAAAACGCCATGGTTTACAAAATATCAATTTTAAGCAGGAAAATGGATTTAAATGATGTAAAATTGCAATCTTTTGAAATCATTTCTATAAGAAATTTCAAGTGCATTGAGGGTTTATCTAGTGATAAGTAGGAATGAATTTCTTTTTATGGCCATATGGGACAAAATTTTCTTACATAATTCAATTCTAATTAGTCGAGGAATTTTAGTTTCATGAATGCATAAAATAGTAAATAAATTTACTATTCATAAAATAACTCTTAGCTATATTTCTTGTCATTTTAGTTGCATCCTCATCCTATTTTCACTATGATGAAAGAATTATAACCGAGGCTTTAAAAATTTTGTCCCATATTAATCGATTTTGATATTAGGAAATCTCTTGGAAAGATCTCCATGGTTAAGTTTTAGTTTTTAAACTTACAATTCAAAAACATGGTAGGAAATAACTTGGAAAACAAAGATTCGAGGTACTTTTCATTAAAGATCAATTAAGCCTTTTACTAACTTATTGGCTATTGGTTAAAGATTTGCTTATTCGTTTTGTCAATAGAACAGATTTTTACGAAAACAGGGCGGATCTGAAATTGAGGTTTCATTTAAAAGGATCGCTGATTGGATCTTTTTACTTCTTACAATCAAAACCAAGCCGATTGGCACTTGTTTTTGGTTGAGGTTATAAAACAAGGATCGTTTATTTAGTCAATAAGGATCCCAAATATGGCACTTTATTTTCGTTCAGAGTAGTCCCCAATAATTGGTTGATCTAAATTCATTAAAAATTTGGTTGAATTAAGAAGAGAATCTTTAAGGGAATAAAGTGTCACATGACTAAGGGTCTAAACAACATTTACGATCTCACCGTACATGGATCTCCTGCCGAACTTAATGGCTAGGCTGACTTATTTTGGGTTCTAAAGCTTTTATTTCGATTCAATCCATAATGTTTTATAAAGTTTGAAAGGCAAACTTGCAAAGCCGCCTAGCTTTAATATTGACAAGCTCATAAACGTACATACAAAAGTAAGGGGATATTGAGATCTTTCCAAATGATATTCCAAAAGAAGTAACAGATTATAGATGGCACTTTTATTCAGAGTAGTCCCCATTTACTTATTAAATAATTGGTTGATCGATAATCATTAAAAAGTTGGTTGAGTTAAGCAAAGAATCTTTAAGGGACTACTCTGAATAAAGTGCCAGATTGGCCCCATTTGCATTTCAGGGATATTACAATAAATCCCTAAAAAATCGGGGTTGGCGATTTTTGTATAAATAGGATCGATAAACCTCCTTAGCCATGGAGAATTTTCAGAAAATATACCAGCAGGAATTCCTTACTAACCAAGAAGCCTTGGAATACTGCCAGGCCTTAAGCAAGCAAAGCGGCTTTGGTATCCGAATCAGAACGAGCAAGCTCAACACTTTCTACATCGTTTGTTCGAAAGAGGGCAAGCCCGAGCTAAAGAAGTTGCAGCAGTTTTACAAAAAGAGCAGGAACTCGGAGAGATGTCTGTGTAACTGGAGAATCGTCCTGTACTTCAATCTTTCTAGCAAATGCTGGCACTTCAGAATCGGAAAGTTCATGGAACACAACCACTCCTTGGACAACCCAATGCCATCTTTGCCTTTGGATTCTCACCTAGAACGCTCTCTCCCTTACACTTTCTTGCCTAGCATCAGCAGCCCTGCCAGATCTAGCAGAAGCACGAGCCCAGAAGAAGAAACGTACATTCTTCCTAGCATCTCCTTCTCTAATGTCCTCCCTAGTAGAATGAAGCCAGAATATCCTTCCATCCATTCTATTAATTATTTGCTCAATTAAGTGTACATTACATTAAATTTCGTTTTTTGAATCGATTTTGTATCTTCGTTCATTTGTATTTTTTTGGTAATCATTGCTGTGTAAAAGCGACTTTTGGCGACTAAAAAAGAAAAAAGTTTTACAAACTTGGCGTAGTCCCTAAAAATCAAAAATTTTCGAAGCTGATCAAACTAAACTAAAGTCCAACACCGCGTTAAGCTAAGATGATGTAAGCTTTGATATTTCTTTCATAAATGAATATACTACGGAGTGGGATGATAGTGACTTTAAACTGCATTAGGAGTACTTTGAACTTTCACTTCCTTAAGATTGGAAATCGGATAGTCTTGGATCTTCGATTTAACTACAAATTAAAATTGCCGCTAAACCAATATGGCACTTTAAGGGACTACTCTGAAGGAAAATAAAGTGCCATATAGAAATTCCAAAAGGTTGATGTAGTTCCCAATTAGAACCTTTGGTATTTGGCTAACTAATTTAGTTTCTAGATTTCAAGTGACAAGTGCAATGCTTTCAAAGTGCGCTTTGAAGCCCTCGAAAGTTAAAGTGGGTCTATTTGATTTTTAAGACCTATTAGCTTAGTTTGATCGTCATTGGAATAGAAGATTCAGAACTTCTTGATTCAATTGACAGATCCTATTTTTGGTTAATTTCAAAAGCATAACATTCGATTAATCATTTCCTTAATTCTATTTTGTAACTATTGATTTTGTTTTACATGGCCATCTTATAGCTTGATTTTCTTGTATAGCCCAAAACATATATTGAGTTCAATAAATCACATTATCTTTTGTTTGTTTATCAATAAATATTTATGTCTTGAGTTATTTATTTGTTATTTTTACAACCGATTTTAAACCAAAGGATCGCGATAGGGGTATCGATTAAACATCTGATTTTATTCAAAATCCATTTAGGTGTGGATCAACATAGGCCCCTTTTTAGTTTATGGTTGTGTGTTACAATCTTTGGTGTCTTTTAAACAGCTTTAAGACACCTTTTGTACTATGTGACAACTCGAGTCAGCATTTCACACTATGAAACCTGCTGAATTTTTGTAGCTCAGACGCTCTGCTTGCATACAACAAAAACAAAAGGCGCAATAGTTTTCTACAAAAAATGATTGAGAACTTTTGAAATGTACTCAAACTACATGTGATCCTCTTTTTTTGTTTATTCAAGCAATTGCTGAGCTTTGGTAATGTTCATTGCTTCTTTTGCGCTATTAATTCTAAATCGATAAGAATATAATACAAGACTTTTATATAAGAGAGAGGTATTTAATTAAGCGAATTTATCTAGAGATTGCGAAAGGTGTCTACTTTTTCATTTCATCTTTACATGAATACAATTTCTCGTAATGTAGATTTAACATAGTCTAATCAAAATTTAATCTTATGGTTACTTTAGAATCGTAAATGCCTGATTTCATATTCTCTATCAATTTAACAATTTCTTCTTGTAAGATGGCTCGTTTTACTTTCCTATAAAATTAGAGTGTCGACAAGTACTTGGAGACCATTGAAAAAGTTTTGAATTTGGCATTCATTGTAAAATCAAAATTTATTTCCTTTCAAAACATAAAGGTGTTAAAATTGTAAAGAAATTGCCTTCCAAAGCATTTGAGAAGTAGTCAAATTGTTTGGTTGATTTAGCTAAGAACATTCCACATATCCCTAATGAGTTTATCGATAATTCAAAATCATGGACTTGGATGTCCTCTTTTCTTCTTGCAGCAATGATCATGAAATTAGTGGTCATCAATAGATTGTAAGAAAGATCTTCCATTTGCAGCTCTGTTTTGATATCAGATACCATTTGAACATAACTTTTACATATAATTTGCTCTAATTTAAAATCTTTACCAAAATCTTCCTTGTCAAAATAACAAACTCTGTGTACAAATGGGATTTCATTAATGAATTTAGGCTTGTAAAATTCTATTTGTAAGTAATCTAAAGTACTTTGTTTAAATTCCAGAATCCAATTTTCAAAAGTAAAGCCTTGATCAATTGGTATGAGTTGGATATGCTTATGTACTTGACTAAAAATGGAAATTGATAAATTACCTAGCACCAGAATGAGAGCCAGAATTATAAAATATTAAATGCCGAGTAGGATGCAGGACGATGAATTTTATTATAGATTGAAAGTCTTCTTTTCCTAAATAGGACGTTTGTAATTCGAATTCTAAAAATCAAAACGTAGAAATACCTTTCGTTGTAAGTAAGACATGATAAGGAACAACGCAATATTTGTTCAATACAATATTATGATGGTCAAAACTATCTGATACTATTAAGTCGGGGTTTGGTGGTAAGAATGGGTTATTAACTTCTATATAGTTTTGCTTCAAATTATTTGGCTTCTTTTCTAAACTTGGTATAAATCTCACTTCACACTAAAGAAACTCAACTTTAGTTGAATACTTTAAAAGAATGACCAGAATTTAGTACTAGTTTGGTGTCTGTTTGGCTATATATCAATGCTCTGTTTTGTATAGCTTTTTCGTAAGTTGTTTCGATCAGTTTCTTCAAATTCATTGGAAAAATTTCGAAATCTTCGAGCGGACTGCATCTCTTGTATAAAAACTTTAAGAATAAAGTCCTTACTAAAGCATACTCATATTAAAGCTTTGAATTTTTTGGTAAAAGTCTTAAATAAGCGATTTTGTATCAAATCATTGGGTTCTGACATTTTATAATTTTGAATTCATTACGTAACGAAATGTATTTGATTTTGGTCGTATTGTATGCATGTATCAATTCAGACACCATCACAATTATTTCAAATAAGAAGTATAATCATTGTTACAATATTTTAGTATTGATAATGAGGTGCTCAATTCTTGTCCTCCTTTGAATTATGTTCCTGTTTCTGAAGTACTTATTCCATTTTATCTTTAGGAAAAAACCAAAGATTATGTATTCAAATTAAACTTAATGAATTAGGACATCAGCGAAACAGCCTCTTTTAGTTATGATATCGAAGAGTCGAGATTGAGAGATTTATTGGCTTGTAAAAATTTAAACTTACGTTTTAGGTGATGAAGTAAAGGAATACCACAAAAACAACAGTAAAATCTAATCAACTAATTAAATAGACAAGTTGAATATCGATGATTATATCCAAAATGCACTCCATAATAACGAATTTGTCATTTATCATGCTCTTTCTGTAAACCAACTTATTTATGTTTTTAGGAAGAGGACTTTTTACAAAGAAGACAATTTACTCATGTAGCTACTACTACTCAAGAACATGATACCCCAGTAAAACCCGGTTTTCCAAGAGATAGTTTCCATGATACACCCCAAGAACAAGTTCCAGATCATTTGGCACCAGTCGATAAAGAACCTCCAATCGGAATGCCTAATCCACTGAATAAAGACGTCACTATTTTTTATTGGTTGACAACACCACTCATAGTTTGTTTCTTGGTCTTATTGTTGTTGGTTAACATGCTTTTGATCGCTATTTCCTGGATTGATTCTATTTCAGGCGAGCTTAAGTTCCAGAATAATGATGTTGCAAAGAAGAATGATTAAACTTTTATTTGGATTTTCAATTTTTCCATTTATAGTGAATAGATTGAAGTGGTGTTTTGTTGAAAGCTTCGCTAAAGAGTGCATTCAACCTCCTCGAATTCTAAAATTGCATTTACGCTCTGATGAATCTCTTCTAATCAAGACGATTTTACAATTAATATTTTTGAAATGACAAGAGCAAAGAAATCAAATAGAAAGCATAGGGCAACATCTAAAGTAGTAGAAACCGACAACCCGGACACTAATTCTTTAATCTTTGCAGATGATCAAAAGCATTTTGTTACGGATAAAGGCCATGATTTAGGTATCACTGACGAAATTTTCATTTTAGTGCCAGAAAAAGTACCACAATATAACGGGTTGGAAATCGAAGATAAGAAGCCGCTTGTATTTGGTAAGATAGATGATGAGTTTGGTGATTGGGTTATTTTGCTCTAAAAATTCCTTTCTTATTAAATCCGTTATTTTATTTTCTTGATTCATTTTTTCGCTCCACTAAAGTTCAAATGAAATTCAAGCTTCTATTTTGTTCAGCAATCCTATGTAGTACTCTAGTAAAGTAAAACATACAAATTCTTATGTTTATATAAAAGTAATGCACGTTAAACAATATACTTGTTATAAATATAATGTACAATTTCATATTCTTAATCTTTTAGACTGCAGAGCTTCCAGTAAACAATATTTTTTATCAAAAATAGCAAAATCCAAGAGGGAGGGCATTTAAGTATGAAAATAGTACTGCTGAGTATAAATCGTTACTTGGGAAATGTAATCTATGTGATAATTTTTCTACGCAAGCTTGAAATTAAGCAAATTATTAGTATTATAAATACTAAAATCTTTTATAGGAATCAATAGTACTAATATATGGTTTCTTGATGACCAAAATACTTTTATTATAGTCGTATTTTTTGATTTGATAATATTTTAGATCGATAATGGACCAATTATGAGTACCTTCCAAAATGTAGAGCTAAGAGATTATGATACTGTTAGCATTTATTCAATTCATCAAAATCAAGATTTTAAATGCGAAATGAAGATGATTGAATCAAAAACCGTGTAGTCAGGAGAAAATGAATTGCAAGGGTTAAGAAATTTTTCTTTGACAGGGGAAAGAAAAAAAATTCATTCATTAAATTTTTTTGATTGAAATATTATATGGCTATTATGAACCACTACACTGCAAACAATACCATATTTTATTGGTTGACTACACCATTGATCGTTTGTTTATTGGTGTCTTCACTTTTGATTGGGATCCTTTTGATAGCAGTTTCATTTGTTACTTCGATTCGCAGTGAGCTCAAGTTCGAAAAGCATTTTAAGAAGAAAAACAATTGATCAATAAAAAATTTATGGCTTAGTGTATTTAAAATGTGGATTGTAGAACAAATAGTCGAACAATTTTGGCACTGTAAAAGCTTCAAGATTATCGAGGAGAAATGCTCTTTTATTATGCCATAAGATCAGTTTCTTCTTGTTTTCGGAATCAGAAATTGGATATTGTGTGTGCAGTTGATTCAATCCGATTGTATGGTGTGTTTTTAATGGCCAGCCGTAACTTTCAATCAAAGCATATTGGCCGCCTTTAAGCACCGTAATCTTTTTCACTATTCTACAACTTATAAAATCAAAATGTACTTAGAAGTTAAAGTCCATGTTCCTAACGCTGATATTATCCCAATACCCAATACCGTTGCTCCTATTGAGGCCTTCTTCACATTATATTTGAAATTAGTTTGATCTCTAAATCTTTTAAAGTTACAAGTTACTCGTCTTTAGGCAAATTTCTGACAGAGAAATAAGCGAAATTAAGCCTACAAATTAAACAAGAATACTACATTATGGAGATTTGAAAAAAAACAGCTAATTTGATTCCCATATGTTTCACTTTGTCATTTTCGTATAATTCAATATTTCCCTTTTCAGCTATTTTGTAAAAGCCCTTATCTAATGGTTGATTTCCTCTAAATTGAGTAGTCATTGTTCGTATTTTCATAATTCTGATCATCTTCTTTGATCAAAAATGAATTTTTGGAATGATTGGTAAGATCAATAGCTATAAAGCTGATGTATTAGGCCGTTTTACGCAAAAAGGTAAGCGAATTTTAATTAATAATAAATATGCAAATTAATATCTAGTG